>ML677387.1:674789-761215 GCA_007922305.1 Dermatemys mawii | reverse complement strand
GGTGCCAAGGCTCTATTACCCATCTATTACCTCTATTACCCATCAATGGTGTGGGTGCCAAGGCTCTATCTGGGGGAGTCACTGGAAGTTTAAGGCTGTGCCCTCTTGGAAATGACAGATCTCAGTAACCCATGGGATCTGGGACATTGAATTAATTTCCCTTACTGGGACAAATCAAATAGAAGTTCATTTCTTTACCCGCCAGGGAGTCTGCAGTTATTGATCTTTCTGGATCAATTTATTTTTTGCTGTTATGCTCAAATCCATGTTTGTGACTCCTACAATGGAACCATTTCCAGGACCCCATGTAACCTGTGCACTTCTAAGGAGAACCTTCTAAGAAAGCTTACAGAAAAAGAGAGACAAGGAAATCAAATGTCAGAGTGGGAGAGTGTATGTAGTAGGGTTCTGCTGATGCTCTGGTACTATGCAATATTTTTATTAATGACTTGATAATGGAATGGAGACTTTGCTTATAAAAACCTTGTAGATGACACCAAACTGGGAGGGGCTGCAAGTGCTTTGGAGGACAGGATTATAATCAAAAGGACCTAGACCAATTAGATAACTGGTTTGAAATCAACAAGGTGATATTCCATAAGGACAAGTGCAAAGTACTACACTTGGGAACGGGAAAAAAACCAAACGCACAACTAGAAACTGGTTGTGGGGGTTATAGTGGATCATTAATTGAATCATAGTTAATCTGATGCAGTTGCTAAAAAACTGCTATATAGTCTGAGATGTTTTAACAGGAATGTCCTATATAAGATGTAGGAGATAATCCAGCTATGGCCTCACCATTGCTGAGCAGAGCAGGACAATTAGTCAGTCCAATTCTGGGTGCCCCACTATAGGAGAGATTTGGATAAATTGGAGAGTCCAGAGGACAATAAAATAATAATAATAAAAAAAATAAAAGTTTAGAAAACCTAAAGGAAAAGGTTAAGACTAAACACTCCCATTGTTGGGGGGTTTGTTTCTTTTTTAGGGGGTGGGGAAGATGTCTGAGTGGGATTGCCAATTTCGGGTGGACATATTCCTGGAGATTTCATCATGACAATCTTTAATTAAAGATTAATCTTTAATTCCTGGAGACACCAGGCCAATCCTGGAGGGCTGGTAACCATGGTGAGGGGGAGTGGAAAGACACCTCAAAACAAGTCCAATACATTAAGGGCTGTTATAAAGAGGATGAGGATCAGTTGTGCTCCATGTCCACAGAAGGTAGGACAAGTAGTAATGGGTTTAATCTACAGCGAGACTGAGGTTAGATATGAGGAAACACTTTCTACACAGAAGGATAGTTAAGCTGTGGAATAAGCTTCCAAGGGAGGTGGTGGAATCTCCGTCATTGGAGGCTGGACAAACACCTGTCAGGGATGGTCTAGGTTTACTTGGTCCAGGCTTGGGGCAGGAGGCTGGACTTGAGGATCTCTTGTAGGCCTGGAAGGGGCCTTCATGTCTACGAAAACACCCACAATAACTAAGTACAGGATCTACCTACCTAGATACTTCTACAGCTCCATTAGTCTAGTACCCAACACCAGATCACCACCAGTAAAGGCAGGAAATTCCTTTTAAAGGCAACAATACCGGGCTTAGGGGCTTTTCTTCCATGGTTTGGTGAACTAATTATCTCCTTTCCCAAGCAGCTTGCATACTGGCACTGTTGGGCAAGCCCAGTGCTTCCAGACAGGAGTCCACAAATATTTGCATGTGCCCAGACTGACCTGGCAAGGAGCTTTCTAAGTCTCACAACTAGCCAGTCAGTATAGAATACTGTATGTAGTCATATGACTACATGGCAGCCATGTGTGTCACTCCTCACTTATTCTACACACATGATCTCATATACCCTGATAATCAGAACAATCTCAGCTCTCATCCATTCAGGCTGCCACACCACACTCACCACCGCAGCCTCCACTCATCACCGCTCAGCCAAGTGTCCCTCTGCATATTCCTGCGACTAGGCCCCCCTCTCCCCCAGACTCAGATTCCCTTTTGTGCCTCTCCTTTTCTAGACTGGATCCTGACTATTTTGCATCAGCCAGATAAGAGGCTCCTGAAGAGCATTATCAGTTGGATTCAGATGCTGGGGTATTCACCAATCCCTTCTCTCTTCACTCTGATCTGAGCAAAGAGGGAGTCTGTCTGAGGCTGCAAATTCCAAGCATGCGCCAGTTTCAGAGAGCTGACCCTGGAATCCCCACTCCTTCCCCATGAGCAAATACATCCTTTTTGTCATTACAATGACTTCATTACAGAAAGGATTGTTGAGAGTGGAGCTTGAATGCTCTCCCTGAGCTGGGACTGGCAGGAGGAGTAACTCAATACCTACAAGTCTTATGCTGGTTGTAGACCACAAAGGCATTACTAACATTGATTCTATCCTTTCTTATTCCTTACATACTTTGTCTGTGGTTAAATGCAATGCCTAGCTTCCATTTTAAGGATAAGAGATTTAGATTTTTGTCCTGGTAGCCTGGTACAATGCTGTGATTTGTAGGTTGCCTTTACAGGGGATAGGCGCACGTACATTGCAAATGACATTAGATTTGTATGGCGGGAAGGAGAGAGGGGAAGTTACTTACCTAAACAAACAAACCATCTCCCAAACAGATGATTCACACACATTGTGGCCTGCAGGTAACTGACAACAACCCAAAGAAGTCATATCAAGATGGTTTATTTCTGACACTGCTCTTGATTTTAAATATATTCACATTACAAACGGCGCATACCTAAGTGAGCTGGGCTTAGAAGAGAGGTTACTGGGTTGAGCATTTTCACATACAGAATGCAACCACTGCTTCTTGCATGAAAAAGCAGAACATCGAGTGCAGGATGTACTATACATATCTATGTCATGCAGTACCAACATGTCCAGCCTACACAGTGGGGTGTTGGGTTTCTTTTGGTTAGTTAATGCAAAGCAATGTATGTAGATATTTCAAATACTCTAAAGATCGATTGGTTTTAGTAACTTTTAAAAGCTCTCCGATTTCAAATATAAAACACTGGTTCGGCTATTGAAAAACACAACAAAGTCACAAACACATTATTTATAAGCAGAAGGGAAAAACCACCATTTGCCAAGGTAGCATTCATGCTGATCCCCAAGTAGAGCTAACTTATTCCAGAAACATGCTGCCAGAATGGGGGACAGTGGCAACACATTTCCCTGTGCTAGTTTTGGACCAGAGCACAGTTTACTGTGGGTTTGGATCTGCCCTTTGCTTTCTGACAGTTTGTTTCAATTCCTCAGTGGGATTTTTCATCTGCTAACACTTGTTCTAGTACAAAAGAGGGTAAATTTGACTTGGAGCTATTAATAAGCAGCTGGGCCTTTGCAAACTTCCCCAATACCAATCCATGCTTGGCCTTTTAACAGGAGAGGTGGTGGTACTCTACATTGCATCCAATTTGGGTGTGTGTCTAGCCACTGGCACCCAGGATTCTTAGAAACATGGTGGGCTGAGTCACTCCAGGGATCTAGGTAGCCAGTCTGATGAAGAATCTGGCTGTGCCTAGCTTCTGGTGGGAGAAATCACTGCACAGGGGCAGCTTCCAGGTGTCATGAGCAGAAGGGATCAGTTCAACTGCATAGGGCTGAGTCTAAGGGCTCTCCCAGGGTTAGAAGTTTTAGCCCACCCTGAAAAAAACCCCTGTGCAGTGCCTGATATGCCCGTTGTGTTTCAGAGAAGAGATTTCCAGGCATTTTGGAACATGCATGTTCTGTTCTGGCACAAGAGCAAGGGCACCGTACAATGTTATAAAACTGGGATTTATGAGGACTGGAGTCCAGAGTGTTGGGGCAAGGCTATCAATCCCAAGTGAAATGGACGGAGACAACAAATTCTATGGGAGATGGCTACTGCCCCACCTGGCTTGTTAGTTCATTGGCCTAGCAGATACATCAAGGAAATGGAAGTCACAAGGAACCTCTTGGTTCTAATTCCAGCTCTGCCACTGCCTGATCTGCATCGGGTCAATTCACTGCCCTGTGCCTCAGTTTCCCCAGCTGTAGAATGGGATAGGATACTGCACGCCTTCACTTGTGTGTTGGGAGGTCTTTTATTCATATTTGTAAACACTGACACCTTCAAAAGGGAAGTGCTACAAAAGTGCCAAGTCATCTCATTATTGTCATCCTCCTCAGATTCATACTGCATGTATACTTCTACAGCTGTTTGATTCTAGAAACGCCCAAGGGGTCAATTCTCTAGCTTTACCTCATTTTAAATGTTGTGAGCAATTAATTGACTGTCAGCTGGTCTGTGATAACAGGCTTCTGTAGACGTGCACAGACTGCCCATCCTATCCCTGAGCTCTAGAGTTCACAGTTACATGCATAGTTGCTGAGTCCTAAGCAAGAAGTGGAGGGGAAAAGCCAAAACTAGGTTACTCGAAGTACAAAACGAGCAAGTCTTTAGTAAGGACAGCATGACATCTTTGTGACTGTCTCCTTTGCTGTTTTCAGAGCTCACAAGTGCTTTCTATTAGGCCACCATATGGCAACATCGACAGGAGACTAGTTTTAAGGAAGAGCTGATTTGTGATTGCTCAGAGATTTGCACAGAGGATGAATCAGTGATTTAATAGTTTGGTTTAGGGAACTCTGAAGGTCACATCAGCACATGCTGGACTATTTCACAGACTTTGCTGATTAATACTGTCCTGCTCATCAACTGTGCTTCACTGTCCAATGAGCACAGTCAGCTGAAAAACATCCTTTAGCCCTGTCCCGATGAGTAAACATACATGGCCTCTCTCATGAGAGCTGCCCTCTGCTATACTATAGACAGAAGGACTGGGTGGTTAACTTCAGTTGGGTGTTTATGGGATAAGCCGCGGGAGCCTAATGCAATACTCCTCTACGGATTCCACATGAGGCCCCAATCCTACCCCCCGCTTGGCACGGAGGTGCCGCTGTGCCAAGGAGGAGCTGCACTGGTGTAATGACACACAACTCCTGCCATACAGAACTCACAGCAGGATCTGGGCCAGGCTTTTGTGCAGGTCTCTGTGGTTCAGCATCTGGGAGGAGAATACCAGTAGCTGTGTGAATGAATGGCAATGAACATTTCTGAAGTTTCAGTTTGGGGCTGATTTATCAATCTCACTTCTGAGCGGAGAGTTCCCTTTTACACCCTAAGCCATGAACAATTACAAATCTCCATATAAGTGACTAATATGGGGGAGGAAGGGAAGGGTTGGC
The DNA here is from genome assembly GCA_007922305.1 of Dermatemys mawii. Lineage (NCBI taxonomy): Eukaryota > Metazoa > Chordata > Testudines > Dermatemydidae > Dermatemys > Dermatemys mawii. Next base: position 755,991 of record ML677387.1, on the reverse strand, counting down.
TGACAATTGTGGTGATTTAGAGGTATAATCTCAGCTAGCACAGGCGGGTGCAGTTTACACTTGTGGGATGACATTCAGGCACAGATCGCCTCTAATTACCTTCAATTAGAGACCCAAAGAGCGGGATGGAAATGTCACTTGTGAGAGACATGCCCCAGTGACTCCTTACCCCAAAACATAGGGCAAAAACCAAGAGCCCCCCACACACAGTTGGTAGCACATTTTGCAGAACCACCCAGAGGTGGCAATGTATCTATACAGATCCCACCCTAGGGCCCAATCCTGCCACTTGTTCTGCACAGGTGAGACTCTGTGTACAGAAGCTGCTCACCTTGTATGCCTTAGGGATGTGAAATACAGGAAGAGAAAGTTACACAAGTGCTGTAAACAGTTAGACTTTCTACATCTACCAGTACAAATACTAACTTACTTGACTGTCATAAGCGCATGTTACTGCATAAACAGAGAAGACAATTAAGGCTGTTTGGCTGGCAGAACCAGAACTGTAACCCCAGCGCTGCCTTCACTTAAGAGTAAGAGAAAGAGGGAGGAAGAGCCTTTTTGAACTAGATTTTCACCCTCTCTCCTCAGGATAGAAACGCTCAAAAAGCCGCCCTAAAATCATTCTAATACCAGTTAAAGAAACACATCATCAGGGAGATTTTCAATGGTATGAGGGGCTTGACTGCCCATCACAATGGCTCCTCCACCAACTCTCTCTTCTAGCTCCCAGTACAAGGGTATGACCAGAACACAGGGGCATGACCATGGGTTTCTTATGCTCAGGTGATCCCTGGTTATCAAATTGGTCTCTTGAGGCTGTTGGCTGGCTCTGGGGATGATCTGATGAATGCAGAGGGATCAGCTAACACAGCCTACTGTGGCTCAAAGGATAGCAAAAGCCACATTCTTCCCAGGTCGTGTGATAGTTGTACATAGCACGGCAGAGGCTCAGATGGGGAATTTGAACACCTGTATTTGAACTCAGGACCAGCTTCCCCTCACTCAGCATGCTGCATCTTACTGTAGAGGCAGCTCCTATTCCAGGATAACAGGCTACCACTGCTACCGGCTAAGGATTGCTCTGTTAGCTCAAGTAGTAAAGGACTGCATTTATGGGACTAGGCTCTGATCCCACTGGATTACACACCACACATGAAAATTGCGGGTTATCTTGTATGTGTGTTGTCTTGTGTCAAAGGGGTGGGATGCAATTTCATAACATTGTCTCTTCAACATTACTGCTGAATATGCCTATGTTATAGTGGGCAGGTTGCCGAACATCTCCATTTTGTAGAAAACTGACTCAAGTAATCACCCATAACTAACTTGTAAGGGAGTTTTGCTTAGATGGATGCAGTCTCCACCTCCAGCAGTGAGGAAAAAGAAAAAACACTGTCCCAACTAAGAGACTGAAAGATACGTGAAATACTGTTATCTCCTGGTGAAATAAGGGCTTTTTGCAAGACTCCATTGTGTACGCACAAAACCTCACTGTTGTAAAATATTCAATTTAAACTCACCCCAGTTACTTATATTTTCTATATTAACAACTATGATTATATAAATGCATTTTAATCCTGAGCAAAACATACATCCTACGTCTTTGCTTTGTGCTATTATTCCAGCCTCTTTCTTTACAAGGAACATTCATGGGTTATTTATTTATTTAGGTTGTTTAATCTTCTATCCTCTTTGTCCCATACAGTACATAGAAGGCAGTTTCAGGAGCTGCAAACTGATTTAAGATCAGCTACTGTGAGTCTATGCTTATGTAACTGATGTGATTGAAAGGCCATAATTCGCCACACTGGCTGTCTCTGCTCATGGAGGTGTGAGCAGTTCATTTTTTAAGTCTTGTCACTTTTAATATTTATGTATTAGATACATGAACAATGCCTGCCCTGGCTTTCAGCTTACTCCCCTGCTGCAGGCAACTTGCACAGTAGCTGAGGTTTTGGGGTAGAAGGTTAACAGTGGGCTCCTTTGCATTCTCATCCAGTGTGCTCTATCCGAGTGGAACATGGGGCAATTCTGAGCAGTGGCTGCTTCTTTCCAGCGTGGTAACTGGGATCCTGTTGGAAAGCTTGGCTGCCCCTTCCCCTGGGCTGATCATTCCCCAAGGGAAAGGAAACAGCACTGCCTGCTTTCTTCACAGCAGGGAATTCAGAGAAGAGATACACCTTTGTTCCATCTCCACATGTGCATTATTAACTATATTCTTTTGTCTCAGGGTAGGAGAGCATCTTTAAAATTTACTTACACTTGTCTAGAGAGCAGAGTAGGTTTAGCACTAGGACAAACACTGGAAGTGCTAATTTGCCCCACCTCTTCCAAGCCTTGCTAGCCCAAAGACTCTGCTTTTCCAGCCACTCTTTTTCTATCAGAGAAATACAATAGCACTTAGAAGATTCACAGTGGTGCTGGCACTAACACACTCTACCCCCTCCCCCACTTCTGTAGTCCCTCCTTTCATCTCTTCTGCTGAGCAGTGTAGCAAGGAAGTTTACAGAGGAGAAGGGTAGGCCGGCCAGTGTATATGAGCTCACCCTCCAGGCCTGATTACAGGACTGGGAGTGCTGCAGCCCCAATCCCTGCTCTGATTCTGTCTGTATCTTTGGCTAACACTTCATTTATGATTTCAGAGGTTATGGTAATAAACAGTATCTATGGCAAAGTACATATAGCCATTCTCAATTAGCTTCTTGTGGAAGCAGCTTTGCTGGCAATGCACTAAATCTCCCAGGGTAAAAGTTCTCACAGAAGAGAAAAAAATAAAACCAACCTTCTTAAACCACCAATCACGTTTCAGACCTAATGGCTCTAACACTATGAGTCCAGACATCAGAACAGGCCAAAGAGAGATGGTCAACCCCAAATACACTAACAAAGCACAATATCTTTCAGTGAGGAAAGTTATGGTCTATCCACAGGACTGGGAGCCAGGATCTCTGTATAGAAATATTTACAGTCTTCCAGTTCTTTCCCATTGAGGTAGGAAAGCACAGTTATTCCCATTTTACAGAAGAGGAAATGGAGGCGCAGTCTATAGCAGAGATAAGAATTGTACCCAGCTTTCTTGAGTCCCAGGGTCCAGTGCCTTAACCCCAAGGCCACCTTCCCAAGAGCTAATCCCTTACCCCAAACTGCAAAGGAATGAGAGCTAAGATATTAATTGGCTATAGAATTTGCAAGAGTGCCTGAGAAGCCTGAGTCTCATTAAAATCAGGTCATTTGCCTCAATTCCTCCATCCCCCTCATCAGAAAAGCAGTGATAATAATACTGGATTATTATACAGGGTGTTTATGAAGTGAATGTTTGGGACAGACAATCAGTGCTAAGTATTTTTATACAGGGCCTCTCTGTGCCTTTCCTGGGCCCTCATTTGTTGAACTCCTGGCCATGAACCCTTGATGTGAAACCACCAGTATGTAGCACACACAGGCACCGCTCTCTGCCGGCATGTCAGGTTCTGAGTGACACCTCAGACACCACTGGTCAGTTTTTAAACACAACACACTTTATGAGACACCCCACAAGTATTTTATCCTCATGAGAGAGGACAGAAGTCAGGCTGATTAGGCTTAACTACAATGAGGGGAAACTTTAAAATACCAGCAATCAGGGGAGTGAACAGTACTGCTCTAGTCTGCTATTTCCTGTTGCCATTTTCAATTATTTTGGTGGAGCCAGGTGCAGTAAGTTACGGCTTTCATCCGGTTAGACTAGGCCTTTGGTATTGTCTGACTCACAACTGCCAATTGAAAACGTGACAATGGGCTGCTTAGACATATCCCAATCATATGTCTCAATCTGCACTTAAACTGTCCCTTTTCAAAACCAAGGAACAAAACCAAAAGACTAATGGCTGCATTATTGTATGCGTTATCAAGAGGTGACTAAAATGATAGCCATTTACAAGACCTATTGGTGTCTAAGAGAGACAACTCCTTCTATTTCTTAGTTACAGGAGACATCTTTTCTTTTTCTGCCTGAACTAGCTACACAAACATGATAACCAGCTCATCAACACCAGCTTCTGACAGTGCCTCACTGCTATTAATATGCAAATTAAAAGCCCACACATTGATTAAAAACATATTAGACAAAGGCTATTGGCAAAGATCTATGAGCTTGTTACCGAGCTTGATTAGTGAGCAGTAGACTGTGTAGAAAGAGTATGTTTAAACTGCCTCCCTTCAAGCACCTGCACTGATTGGTATGACAAACCCATCTCTGCTATTCAGGGAAATGAGCTCCAGCTACCACATATACTAAACTAATATAAGCAAAGCCAGTAGATACTTATTGCCAAATGAAACACTTTCCCTCTTTAGAGAGCTCTCTATTCCCCAGCACTACCAGGGGAGCAGGGAAATGTCTGGCTTTGAATGAGAACAATTACAAGACAAGTGAAAGAGTCAGTCTTACAAAGGCAGGGGTGTCCTAGAGAAAACAGTTCTGCTGCACATCAGCCTTCAGAGGAGCCTTAGCTAAGGATGTGGCCCAAGCTATATAGATGCAGTAGGGACAACACAAAGGAAATATTGTGGCACTAGCTGGGGATAATATGCCACACAACATATGCCAGAACAATGCAACTCATCTATCAGAAAAACAATCACCTCTGAGGCAGGACAACAGGGTTCCATAGTCAATCATATCAAGAGCTGTGCAAATGCTTAGCAACAGGAGCAAATATGGATGTTGTGAAAGACTCACCATCCTGGAGCAGCTCCTGGTAGCAGGACTCAGCACTGGGATGCTTCTGGCTCCTCTCATCCTCAAGCTGCTGCGGTCTAGTGATTGGGACCTCTGGTTCCACTAATGTCCCCCCGTTTGGGGTCATCACAGTCCCATCAATACTGGCCACCAACACACCACCATCCAGCCCTCCTGAGTGGCTTTTCAACCCCACTCTTCTTTCAGAGAACTAGCTGCTTCCCCCCAGCAGAAACCAAACCCCCAGATGAAACCAAACAACTTCTGCTGTTCCCACCTGCCCCGGGCTTGACATTTAGTCCCTCTGAACTCTTCCCAGCTGCCTGTTCCTCTTCTAGAGCACCAGCCCATAGGTCTGTCTCCCTAGAGCTTAGCCCTTCGATCAGTCCCACCACAAGACTGGCTTCCACCAGGGTCTTTCCCTAAGAGAAGGAATTCTGTACTGCTAGTTCACCTCCCTGCCAGCTCGCTCCTTCCACTCCTCTGACCTCCAGCTCATCTGGTGCTTAATGCCTCCAGGTGCAACCAAGTGGGCTAACTGAGCACTCCAGCTCCTGTTAACCCTTTCTCTGCAAGGGTGGGGATAGATACAGAGCATCACAAATGTTCATGGCCAAGTTAACCTGTCAGTGCTACCTGCTCCATATTCTCTGTTCCATGTCCATAGACAGTGCTTAAGTGGAGTGGCCCCTTGGCAAGCTTCTCTGTTAGCATGCTAAGCAATGTAAGGCTGGATCCTGGTGAGTCAAAGAGGTTGGTTGTATCAAGGGCTGCTTTTGTGGAGTGCTGACAGGTTCCCAGTTTGCATGACAGTGTAGGGGAAATGGCCTGGGAACTGCTCTAGTGGAGGCATTTGATAGAACTCCTGAACCAAGATGCAGTAATATGTGAGAATGAGATCAGAAAAGCAGCATTCTTCATTCTTAACAGTGCTTAGGGTTGGGTTAGGGGCTATCATAGAGTATCAGGGATGGAAGGGACCTCAGCAGGTATCTAGTACAACCTTCTGCTCAAAGCAGGACCAACCCAACTAAATCATCCCAGCCAGGACTTTGTCAAGTCTGACCTTAAAAACCTCTAAGGAAGGAGATTCCACCACCTCCCTAGGGAACCCATTCCTGTGCTTCACCACCCTTCTAGTGAAACAGTGTTTCCTAATATCCAACCTAAACCTCCCCACTGCAACAAACTTCCCTCTCTGTCATCTGAAGAAGGAAATTAGAGGAGAATATTTACCCTGCAGCCTAGAAATTGAGCTTATTGCAGTAATGCAAATAGGGGACTCACTAGAGCAGTGATCCCCCGATAGGGGGATGGACAAACACGGGGAGGGGCTCAGCTCTGCTCTGGCCCTGCCCCCAGCTGAGGCCCTGGCCTTGGCCCCTGGCTCCCAGCCCCAGACTTGGCCATAGCTACAGCCGTGGTCTCAGCTCCTGGCCTGCCTGCGGCTCCAGCCCCGACCGCATCCCCACTCCCAGCCGCAGCAGCCCCAGTCCCTACTATGGCCCTGCTTCTGGCCCAGCTTCCAGCTGCAGCTGGGGAACATGGACAGGGGTAAGGGTGGGCCACAATGTTAAAAGTCTGGGGACCACTGCACTAGAGAGAGAAATATTTACCAGCCAACCTGCATATTGTCCTTATCTTACAACACAAGGGCCCTGGATCTTCCTAGGGAAAGTCTATAGGGGTGCAAGTGGACTTTCAGCCGGCGTTAGCGGCACAGTCGCATTTTATGCACAGTCATCAGCTGATTCAGAAGGAACCCAGAGAACGGCAGAAGACTGCTAGTTCTAGCCAGAAGGGGAGACCAAAATAGATTTTTGCATACATAATTTGGAGATTCTAGAATGAAGTTTTAAGGTCAGGAGTTGCTAATTAAGTTGACTCAATGGGAAAATAACAAAGAAAGCAGTGCCTGAAATAGTTGTTAAAGAGAAATTAATCATACGAAGAGAATGCCATCAGCATGTACCAAGTGCTTCGTACATTGTTGTCATAGAGTTTTATCTAGGAAGCCAGCTGATAAGAACATGTGTTATATCTGCTGTATAATACCTTAGCTTAAAAACACCGCAAAACAAGAGCAGTGTTTTGCTTTGCTAGAGCTTCCCCTACAGCAGCCGTGCCAGTGTCTAAAGAGCTGTGCTAGTACATGCCACAAAGTTCTCTTACAGCCCTTCTCTAAAGGATGAAGGATTCATCTTTTATCATTAGCCTTCTAGCTAGCTACTGGTGCTAACAATGTTCCATTTAGATTCAGATCTTCAGTAACTGCATACATGGAAAGAGAGAAATTAACAAAATGACATTGAGTTATTGGGATCTGTTATCTTTACAGTACGTCACATAGAACTTTAACTTGGAAAAAGGCTTGACCTTAAAAGAGATTAAATTTACTTACATAATCTATGGAAGTTCCACATGAAAAATGCAGAGTATATTTTTTTAATGAGGCAAATAAATGTAAATGTCTTCACCCTTGAGTCTACTGTAACCTTAGGGGATGCAATTGTTTTATTGCATTCCATTTCAAAAGGGCACTAATGTGTTTAAGCCTAGTGTAGGGCAGTGATCTCCTTGACTCTGAAAACACAAACATCAGAAAGTGCACAGCCTGGAAGGAAGTTCTGAAGGGATCAGTAAGTTCCCACTAGATTTGTCTTTTTATGCTTCTCTTTGAAGGCCTAATAAACTCAGCAAAAGCATGAGATTAGAAGGATTTGGAGACAAAAGCCTGATTGACTGGCTCAAGCCAATACAGACAACTAAAGGGCAAATTTTGTGCTGCTCTAGTTACGTCACTTTGAAACAGGCGTCAAAGCTGGGGGATGTGCCAGGGCACCTCGATCTCATCTCACAGCAGCCTGGCCTGGCACACTATATAATCTTCCCATTAATCTCTGAGGGCTTGCCTACACTGCCAAGTCTTGTTGACAAAACTTACGTTGACACCCAAAAGTCAACAAACCAACAATCGCCAAAGGGTGTTCACACTTGCTCCCTCTGTCGACACTGGGGACGCCATGGCAGAGGGTGAGCAATGCACCGTGGGGATGTATCCCCCAGTGCCACGTGGTGGGAAGGAAGAGCTGATCACTGCACATCTTGGGATTCTCTCTGAGTTCTCCCACAGCCCCCTCAGCTGCTGAGAGCAGCATCCTGAGCAGCTCTGTGAAAGCAGCCCAGCAGGCTGTTCCTCTCCCCCTGCAGCAGTAGTCTGCCAGCCCTGTGTCCCTAGTGCCCTAGAAAAGCAGTCCAGTGATTTGCTCTGTGGGTTTGGCTGCACCTGCAGATGTAGAGCGCTGGGAGCTAAACCAGCCCTCAGAGAGCGCAGCAGGGGAAACGTCGCCAAGTGTTTATGCTCTCAGCTGCAACACCACAAAGAGCAGTGCATTGGGGTAGCTATCCCAGCGTCAAGTGGCTGCAACATGCTTTTCAAATGTGGGGGGTGGAGTGTAACAGGGAGTGTGTTGTGCGTATGTGGGGGCAGGGGGAGAGTGGGTTTTTGGGGTGCAGAGTGTCAGCATGCTGTCCTGTAAGATCAGACCCTCCTCCCTGCAGCTTCTCTCACTCACTGAAAGCAAGCAGCATTCCTCAGTAATGGCTGCTTTGTCCTGGAGCAGATAAGCAGCCGGCCTTTAGAAACGGAGCTTTGAAAGGGCACATCCGCATTCCTACAGCAGATTTCAAAACAATGACAAGAGTGGCCACTTGACTTAAGGGGATTATGAGACGCTTCCGGAGGCCGATCAAAGCGCAGTAATGCAACACCTCCTTCACACTGATGCTGGAGATGCAATAAGCGTTCTTCTTCTCGTGGAGGTGGATTACCAGGGGCGTTCCAGCTGCAGAGTCCAGGCGCTCTAAGTGCCGTGCCAGTGTGGACAGATCATGAGTTAGAGCACATGGGGCTGCTTCAATGTGCTCTAACTCGCAAGTGTAGCCATGCCCTTTGTTTTCCAAATGGAGCAGCACCCAGATACTTCCTGGAGCTCTGAAAAGGAAGGGACTCATGAGATCAAAACACTGAGCAGAGCAATCAGGGCAGGCATTGTGTCTCTTGGAGGGTGGAAGTTTTTTGTTGCCTGGCCTTAAAATCTATAAGGGATTAGGCCCAAGACTCTGCAGCTCATCTCATGCTGTCTCAGCATTCCTCAAACTATTGGTTTATGGCTGTTTGTGTTGCTAAGCAAGCACTCTGCTCCATTCAAGGCAGCTACAGCTTTTCAGTGCCACAGTGAATTGCGGTAGCCTCACCACGCCTGGAGCGATGAATGTGCTTATCATGGTGGCCAGACCCCCTCTCCAGCCACAGAGCAGTGCCTTGGACTCTCCAGGTACATAGTGGCCGTAAGGACTCTAAGGCTGCAGGCTAGCTTGACACTGAGGGGTAGATCCTCCGCCGAGCTGCTGCCGCTGTCATTTCAGGATCCCTCAGTGGTTTTACTTAGATTTTACACAGTGACTGTCACCAGGGCCTCAGCCACCGCCCCGACCCCCACCTCTTCAGCGTCTTAGACAGAGATTGATCATGGGGATCTGCACTGCCACACCCACTGATCCGGCATGTGGGGAAACTGGGCTGGGCTAGTTCAGTGCCATTCTCTGGGCCCCGCTGGGCCTGTGGGGCACCTCTGAGGGATGGGGAGGGGCCTGCCCACTAGCACAGGCCAGAACAGCTCTGTGCCTTAGCCAGGATTCAAGACAACAGGTGAGAGTGGCTCTCTGCTAGCTTCTAGATTACCTTGCTCAGGAAGAGGGAATTAGACCCCGGTGGGAGGCACTGGCTGCGGCGAGTGATGGGTTTTGGCCTATTGGTCAGACTACTCCATGTTGAGAGCATGTGTCACTTTGCATCCCCATGTGCAATGCAGGCAGGTCGATGGGGAAAAGACTGCAGCTTCCTTTGTCTGTCGTGATGATAAACTCTGTGACGCAAGGACAGTCTCTGCATGGGTATAGGGTACACAGGGCCTAGTAAGCGCTACTGAACTAATAACAACCTGTGCATCACATACCACTTAACATGTATCTACATGTATAGACCTAGCTCATTACTACAATTGCCTAGGAAATACTATTTAAAACATGTAAAGCGAAAGCAGCATCAGTCAGTAAAGAGGTCAAAGCACTGAAGAGATTGACTTCTTCATGACAACACCATATGCTAGCATCTCCTTCCTTGTATGATATGAGAAGATGAGGCTTGTGTGTGACAATGTTGAAGTTTTCACTGGAGCACTGTGTTAATACACAGACTTTCCCAATTATTACTCCTACCTGAACACACACCCAGGAGAGAGATTCATCTAAGATCTACTTGCTGTTAAATCGTATTTTCCTCCACCAGACATTTCCCCATCTAATATAAATAAAGTGATGAAAGGAAAATCAGTTCCAGAAAGACTGTAATTAAGAAGTATCGTAACTTTTTTCGCCTGTCCATTTCGCAGGCAGTACACATTCCGCAGCTATTGAACAGTGCATGCTTTCAGGCAAAGAACAGAATATCCCCTCTGCCTAGATAGTGACAGCTGGGTATGAGCTGTGGGATGTTGGAAATGTTTGGGCCCCGCTGCAATCAAGAGTTATTTGAGCAAAGCTATTGTGCTCTCTCAATCTTTGATTTTACTCACCTCTCTCCAGGAGCAGAGAGGACTTTTAAAAAGCATTCGTGCTAATTATAAACCAGCAAGATCGTGTAGTTGTCTCGCTCTCCTCCATTGCTTCATTAAGTCTTTAAATACAGGGAAAATGTAAAGGGTGAGATTTTCAAAGTGGAGAAAGGCATTTAGAGACACAACTCACTCAATTTTAAAGGGTATTGTGTCTAAATCCCCTACTCAACTTTGAATATCTCAACTAAATAGTCTGTGATTTGAAGGGGATGGTCCCCTGACCTTTTGATTTCTATTTTTATTTACTGAGACATGAATGTTGCCAATACTCTTTTTTTCTATTTGTCAAGCCAGTTACTACAACTGTTAATTGAAGGATCCTTAATAAATCTGTTTAAATGCTAAGTAAAAATAGTGGTATATTCCCCCTTCTCCCCGCCCCAGCAAATATTGGAGCTTTTCCATTAAGCTTTTCCATTTTGCCACCAGATTTCTTTTGAGTTATGCCAAAGAATTGCATAATTTTTAGATAGCAGCCTGACTTCTTAGCCTGGAAGGGGTTTATTTAATCTTCACTGCTGGTAGGAGAAACTCTGCAGGATTCCACAGAGCAGCATCTATTATTGATCTTAATCCTAATTTAGGAGATAATCACCTCACCCCTCTCCCACAGTCCTGAAAAAAATGTTCATGTAAAAATGAAACTGGTGAGTTTTGACTTTTAATATTTCTTTTTTTTTTTTTGAAAGAGGAAGAAAAAAATTCCACTGGTACACATTTGCTTGTTTTCATCATAAGGGCAAAGCAAGGGCAATATGGTGGGTCATTTGCAATTCTGGGTAAGAGACTCCAAAAGCCGAAGGTACAACAAAATATTACTGGCAAGAGATAAAGCTAAAGAGCTCCTTCCCCGTATAATCACTTGTTTGAAGGAGAAGCTGTAGGAGAAGTCACTACATGCCCTGTGCTTGGCTGTGGTTAGATATAAGACTCCAAAGAGAAAGCAGAAGCTCAACCACCTTCCTAATCATAAAAAGCCTGTGTTAGCAGAGATAAAGACCTGTTTCTTTCCCATTGTAGTTCAGCTGGGGCCAGGGACCCATGCCCCTGAAATCCATGCCATGCTTCAGCCCACGAACTAGATTAATAGATTCCAAGGCCAGAAGGGACCATTGGGATCTCAATTTAGGAACAGGATTGCCTCTAGTGGTGGAATCCTGCAGGTATAAGCACCTGCTTGACAAGGCGGCATTCATTTCAGCAAAGCCAGCCAGTAGCGTCCAGTAGATTTACTACTTACTATCTCCTCATGACTTAATAATGAACAATTGTCGAGCCTGAGCCTTACATGTGTCAAGAACAAGGTTTAGTACGAGCTTTACGAAGAAACTGACTTGATGTCACTGATCCACTATCCGACACCTCAGCCACTGTCAAAACCACTGTGTGCTCCCATCCCTCTGAGAGAGGTATAAAGGTAGTGTGCAGCACCCCAAGCAACCATTGCTGGGTTTTTTCACTATTGCGTCACAAATAAATAAAATTAAACACTTGCATTTCACTGCTATTAATAAAAAATTAAATGGAGTTTAAGTTTAAATTCAACTGCAGTTTTCCAGGTAATTACCCAAATTTCAATGTAAAATGCTTGAAAAAAACACAGTGCTGCCTAGCACCTAAGTGCCAGGAGCAATACTTTGTTTGTTTGTTTTATTAAGTTGCAGCCCAGTGGACAGAGATTAATGACCTGTACGTGATTTCTTTGCCCCTCTATCATACACATATCTGCAGGACATTGTTGTGGCCTGTGGATTCAATTAAAAGTATCCCTGATCCTGTGTCAGGCTCATTTCCAATAGCTGCAGGCCAGTGTCCTTGCAGCGTCCATTTGCACCTTGCTGTGACTTCTGGTAAAGGAACTGATGAATCACTGTCCACCTCGAAGGTGTGACGTGTGCACAGAAAGGAAATGCCAAAGCCTATTATTTCAGTAGGCGGTAGAAAGCAAGGACGGAAGCAGCCCAAGGAGAATCACACTATTGCAGATGCATAAAGCAACCAGGAACATCCCTCTCCAGAGGAGGTTTATATTTACATTAGTGACAAGGAGATCGGTGGCACCTTATAGACTAACAGATGAGTTAGAGCATAACTGTTCGTGGGTGAATACCCACCTCATCGGATGCATGCAGTGGAAATTCATTACACTTGAATTCATAGGATCCCAAAGTCCTCAGAACCTTCTAAATGCAGATACGTTTTATGGCGCATACAATCCACATTTATTCTGCATGGTCTCTAGCACCCTCTTAGAACTTGATAACATTTAGTTCAGTTCCAACAAGCAGACCTATACTAAAAAAACAATGGGTTAGGACGGTAATTCACTTGGGCTCCCCCTGCTGGCTTCAGGACTCTGCAGCAGAAAAATTAAAAATACCGCAGGATATGGCTTGCTAATGGCTCCAGCTATTTTTGTTATCAATCTACCACCAAGTCAGTGAAAAATAAACTCTTTCCCTGTGGATGAACAACCAATATCTACCACTATCACCTGTCAGGGACTCTGGATAAATGGCGTTTATCTTAGGAATTCAGATCTTTTCTTGAGCTGAACCCTCCCTCCCTCCAAACCCTGTTGTGTTTGCTCCCTGTAACTAGTTCAGCATGCACACTCTGCCAATGGGACCCATGGCAGTGACAGGTCGCAGGCAGCAATTAATGAATGAATACTGCACATAAAGTTTGAAGGGATACCACCCCAGAACACCAAAGGACCAGCCTTGAAAGGTTGAAAAATAGATGCTCCAGGACTTCTGGACAGGTATTATCCCACTGAACACATTTGCTTTCAAAGCATAAATATCATTGCTCTGAACACTGGATTCTGTGAAACAGGATAACTACTTAGGCCCAACCCCTTTGCCTAAGAGCCATTGCTAGTATCTGCGTTGGGTGCAGAGAAGAACCACGGAGAAATGAGGGTGAGGCGCTCTCTCCGCCTGATCTCATAAGCAGCGAGTGGAGACACTCCAGAGAATTCATTGTGTCCCAACAGCATAGACCCCAGTTCAGCAAAGTATTTTCATTTATGCTTAAGTCTATCTCTGCTTGGCCCTGCGTGTGCTTCACTGCAAGTGTGTACTTTCAATGTGGCACCAGCACACGCTTACTGCTTTGCTGACCAGTGGTAGCCTGCTGAATCGGGGCCTGAATAGCACCACAATGCGTTGCCCGGACACCCGCTGGATGAGCTGCACAGGAGTGGTCCCAGCGTCCCTGCCCTCTCTCCCATTCGGCACTAGGCCTCTCCGTGCCCGGAGAAGGGGCTGGACTTGTGCCTTGGTGTCTAGCTCCCCAATACAACGTGAACACGGAACCTTCTCAAAGGCAAGTCAGGCACTGGGGTCAAATTCAGCAAGTCTAATGGAGTCCAGAGGGAGTTTTAGTTGGCCTAATTGACACCTGTCTGTCCTTCCCACCCCTCGCCTTCTTGCACCTGCTTCCCACTCTTCAGTACATGTGCCACATGTATAGAGTCCTTTACACTTCAGTAGGTGGGATTAAGTAGATGTAAGGGGATCATAGGGAATCCAGCTTCCACCTCATGAACCTCACTTCTCAGTGGGGCTCCTTTTCCTTTATTTTCACAGTTTTCCCTCTGTTGTCATTTACTTTTCACAGAAACACCTGGTGCACTGGGTAAAATATCTATTTGAGAGAGGAAACATCAATTCACCTAATCACACTGTGCCACTAGCATGGCATCGGAGGTGGGGTTCCTTCCACTGTCTCGAAGCATTCCAAATAGGCGATTTGCTTCCTAGGAACATCACGTGGATAGACCAGTGTTAATGTCTTTTGTAGGTTAGCATTCAGCAAAGTCGATAGTGGGGTCAGCGTCCATCTAGCTTCTAGGAATCAAACTGGAATGGTAGGAAAAGGATTTTATTCTTTAATTTTAGCTTTCATTGTTCAGTGACCCATATATATTTTTTCTGAAGACAAAGAGGAAAGGAAAAGATTCATCCATTATACATACCCCATGATTCATTTTTTTTCTTTATATGTTGACACAAATCATGCCGAAGAAGGTGAAGAAATCATGTTTATTTCTGGTTGAAGACTGATTACATCACAATCATGGATAATTTAATAGAGCAATTTTATATTCTCAGAAGAAATCTAAGAATAAATATGAAAAAAATAAAATATTTTATTTCCACTGTCTTTGAGGATGAGTGATGTTTAGATGCTGTTTCTTAAAGGATATTTATCATACTTTAGACTCTGTGCTGAATAGATTATCTTGAAAGGGTAAAAAAAAATCCATCCAAATATTTTAACTCACCACAAAATTAAAAAAGAAAATCCATGTATTTGTCCAAAGTGAAGATTTAGTTATACGTTAATTAATGAATCCACATAGGAAATGCTCATTGTCCAAGAAAGCATCCTTGCTATTGGTTAATAGATTCTTCTTTGCAGAAAAATATCTTGATGTTTTTTCCTTCTTTTGACTGATGAATCACTATTGATTCTTCAGGCTGTAATACAAAAAGAAAGCAGAGATAAGTTTCTTTCTTGTTTTTGCTTGTTTGCTGCTGCTGTATAAGATTCTCTCTATGAATCTGTTTCCATCATTTACCCATGTAACCTTGAGTACATCCTATGTACCTGACTGCTTATTCAATTATATACCATCTTGTAATTGTTCCTAGGAGACAAAGGTATAACAAGATCCAGTGGCTAGAAGTTGAAACTAGATAAATTTGGAGTAGAAATAAGGCTCAAATTTTTTACAGTGAGGGTGATTAACCATCAGAACAACTTACAGGACACTTTTACATCGAGACTAGATGTTTTTCTAAGGGTATGTCTACAAGCGATAGTCTAGTATAGATGTGATAAATCGATCCCCGAGCACTCTCCCATCGACTCCTGTACTCCACCACCATGACACGTGCAGGCAGAGTTGATGGGAAGCCACTCAGTGCTGTGAATATGCCGAGGTAATTCAATGAGTAAGAAGACACTATTCTCGTAGCTGAAGTTGCGTATCTGAGATTGACCCTCCCCTCCCCCCCCGCCCCGCCCCGCCCCGCCCCTGTGCAGACCAGGGCTAAGAGAGATGCTTTAATTCATCCACAGCTATTGACTTGTAGCAGAAATTAATTCGGAGGAATCCTATGACCTGTGCTATGCAGCAAGTCAGAGTAGATGATCACAATGGTTTGTTTTAGCCTTAATATCCCTGAACCTATCAATCAAACATCATTGTAGTGTCTGAGCACCTCACAAGCAGCTTTAGCCTCACAAACCCTTCCAGGAAGTTAAGAAATATGAACATCCTCCAAATGGGGAATCGAGCCATAGAGCAAGTCGGATCTTTGCTCACAGTCATGGAGAAAGTCTGCTTCAGAGTCTGGAGTTGAACACACATCCCAGACCAATGTCTTCGCAGCGGCACCACCCGTCTTTTTACACACACATTTCACAGTACCAGTCACCTTCCTTGAAGTCCTCAGTATAAACCTAGAGTTTTTGCACACTAGGCAATATATTTTTGACAACTGAGAACCTTTCCAAGCAGTAAAATTTTGTGATCCAATATTTATAATTTATGGGCTGGGCTAATGTTTACTTTTTAAATGGAAGTAAGTTCCCCATACACTAAACACCAACAAAACAAACAAAAACACAAAATGCACAAGCCATTCAGTGATTTTCAAATGATGATCAAAGCATCAGAGGATACCACAGACATCTTTATTTTCATTTATATTAAAAGGGAATGGAGAAAATTTAATATTGAGGGAAAATATTACAGATTCACTTTTTATAGGCACTGTAATTATTCAGATTATCTCCGGAAGAGGCAAAATAATGACAAATTAAAATGCCTTTGAATCCCATTTACCTTTATAATTGTTCATCTGCTATAGTTGTTATTGCTCTAAACTTCTCTGTATTTTAGTCAGCATCCTGCACAATACCAAAAGCACATGGAAAATTTCATCGATATTAATAAATGTTGCAGCCATGGAGATAAAAAATCATTATTAATTTGAGACAGATGTGCTGTGAAGCTCAGGTATTTAAAGATATTTCCTGAAATGTAATGAAAATCTAGCCTTAGAGAGAGAGAGTAATCATTCCTACAGGATAAATTTAATTTATTCTATAGCTTTCTTAGGATGGAAGCTACTAGTAGAACAGAATAAAAACAAATACAGCATAATAAAATATCACCCCTCTAAAATGCAACCACATAAAACCAAAATGATGGAATCGAACTTAGAAGTTGTTTGTGAAAATGTATTTATAGGGCGGAAATAACCCCTAAAGGTTTGTGATGCTTTTTGAAAGTGCTGAGGGATGATATGAGAAGGTTTCTGTGATGGGGATGGAGTTCCACATCCCCTATTGCCTGCCAGCTTGAGAGACAATGGTGGGATCCCAAGACAGTGGTAATTTGTAAGAGCAGTCAGTGTGAGGTTCAAGGAGAATGATACAAATGAAGCCAGTGCCAGGAACTTGTAGGACTTGGAAAACCAGTAGTGCCAATTTAAAGTCAATCTGCCACTTACTTTGCTGCTTCTGGACAAGTCCATATGCAGTGGACCTGCCAAACATTTTATCTTTTGACATTTTAATTTTATGTTTGAGGCTAACACAGGCTGGGTTTGAGGCCTTATCAGAGGTGAACGTACTCTGGAATAAAATGAAAACTGTCATGCTCAAATCTGCCAAAGCACATGTTCCAAAATGTCAGCACTGGACCACACTACGGCTAACAGAAAAGGTTTTTGGACTGGCAGAATGACAGAGAATGGCTTGAAAACTGAAGCACCTAGGACAGAGTACAAAGAACTGAGCAGGCAGATCTGAAGGCAGACTAGACCAGACAAGAGTGAATAAATGAGGGCAAAGTGCAAGAAACCTGAGAGTCACAAAAAGCGTATGTTCATAATGGGCAGACTTCTTACCAGGAAGTTTCCCCTATAATCAAGCATAATACAAGATCATGATGGCAGAGTCAACACTGAAAGGGATTATATTAACCACGCTTGAACAGATTACTGTGCCAATCTGCATGCCTCATCAGAGCCACTTACAATATAGGAGCGCACAGAGCCAGTCATCAATCCTGCGAGTGGAACTGGTGCATACTATTATGAAAACGAAGCCTGGGAAGGCATCAGTGGCAGATAACTTACCAGTAGAATTGTTCAAAGAAATTAGTGACCTCGGTACTGATCTCATGGAAAATTTGCAGTGACATATGGATGTCTAGAAATTGACTGGATGAAAGGAATCTCTCGTTTTACCAACAAAAGGAGACATGATAGAGTGTAGTGACAAGTGTATTATCTACATAATCCAGGATCACATGAAGTGAATGTCAGAAGTACCAGTACCACTTCAATAAGCTGGTTTCAGAGAGGATGAGGCACATGGGATCAAATTGCATATATCTATCACATCGTTGAAAAACGCAGGGAGTACAATCACCCACTGATTGTGTATTTCATTGACTATTCAAAAGCATTCAGTACTATCAGACTTGATCATTTTTAGAGGATACTGGCAGACATGGGGATTCCAAAACACATCATTGACCTCATCGCAAGACACTACCGTCAACAACCACCAAAATGCAGACAGCAGCAGGCAACAGCAAGTGGTCTTCCAGTGGGCAGCACGTGAGACAAGAGTATATTTTGTCTCCAAGCCTTTTCAGCATGTACTCAGAATTTATTATACGACAAGACCTGAAAGCTTTTGACAGAGTGGAAAGAGCTGGGATTTCCACTGGTGAACATGTCTTAACCAACCTCACATACTCCGATGACATGATGCTCTTTGCTACAACCACCAATGCAAAGCAACAAAAGTTGGAGTTTGTAAAAACATGTAGTGAGGAATATGAACTACACTTGAATGAGGTATAAAATGAAATGCAGGCACATTGACGTGATTAATAGGACGTAAGCAGACACCACGATTAACAGTCAAGCTTTAGAGGCAGTAGATGAATTCATTTATTTGGGATCATACATATCCAATCAAGGAGGCTGTTCCAAAGAAATCAAAAGATGACAAGAATGTCTTGCTCAGCAATGGCCTCCCTCAGGAAAGACTGGAAAAACGATGGCATCTCAAAATGCGCGAAGGCTCAATTGGTGACAAGCTTTCCCCCCCCCCCCCCCCACAGCAACTTACCGATGTGAATTGTGGGGAAATAATGCTGCTGACAAGAAGAAAACTGAAGCTTTTGAGATGTGCTGTTGATAAAGACTTTTTGCATCTATCCAGGAAAGAAGAAAAATGCTTGAAATATTGGAGAGAAGCAGTCCCTGCGATAAGAAAATATTAGGTGCAAGCTTATATATTTTGGTCACATCAGAAGCAGAGATGGAAATAACCTCAAGAAAGTTACCGTGGAAGGAATGGTAGCGGGGCGCTGTGGTAGGAGACAACCAGTGAGGAGATGGAAAGATGATATGTGGCAGGTCACTGGGAGGTTAGCTGCTGAATACTTGAAGCTAGTGATGATTGGAGATGGCTTCCGAATATTCTGCTACTATGTCACCAATATTAAAACAAGAATAAATAGATTTTACCTAATTTACTTATTGCCACTTTCTAGGCAGCCAGTGTAAAGGATGCAAAACAGGCCTAATGTGATCATGAGCATTCAAAGTAGCGAGGAATTCTGCCACTGCATTCTAAATAAGCTGTAAGCAATAGAGCAACCTCCCTGAGTGCCCTGTACAGGAAATGATTATACCTCGTGGTTGCAAGGGCATGTGCTTGCAGGTGGGAAATCACTAGGAGATCAAGGTATAGCCAGTACAAACTGCCCAATTGCAGGGGGAGTAAAAAATACACTTTTGCATGGCGACCAACATATGGGAACTCGGTCTGGTGTGCCCCATGCATTTACTGCTTTTCCCCATCTCTTGCATCTTGGGATACAACAAGATTCTTTGCGGGGCAGGAGCTGTCTTTGCAACCCTTGACTGTGCAAAATCTAGCCCAATGGGACCCTAATCAGTGTCTCTAGATGCCTTCGTAATACAAATGGAATGTAATAATAATACTAGTATGGCGCAGAGTCATGCCAAGAACCTGTCTTGCCACACATCCCCTGCACAAGGGATAGAAGATGGTGTGGGCGGTGGGGGAATCCTACTTCTATGTCCGGGTAAGGAGGGAAGCAACAAGACGGTGCATGAGCACTATACTGAGGAGAAGATATTTCTGTGATATGCAGCTAGGACTATGATTAGAAGCATATAAATGCAGACAGATAGCAAGCAAAGAGCCTGTCCCCTTTATGCCCAGATAAATACCCGGTTTCTTGTGGCATCATACATCTAACCAACTGCACAGCCTCCCCCAATGTCAGATGAAATGGACAGACAGGCACCCTGTGTCTCTGTGCCTGCAGCTAACTACAACGCCCAAATAACACAGGAGCACAGAAAATGGTGGGGTACTGCATTATTGTCTCCATAAGTGCACATGGCCTGTGTCAGATCCTACAGTTAGGCACGTTTCCACCCCACCAGGCTGTAAGTATTTGTTTACATTTTCTTAAACAGAATGAAAAAAAATATGGAAATGTAATCATGGTGAAGTGTGACATTTCTCCAGGCACGATATTTACAATATTTTGATTAGCTCAGATTTCTGAATGGCAAAGCAGCTTACGTTAATAGATACCCAACTCCAATTAGACATCTGCATTCACAGTCTAAATAAAACCCACAGCCACCAAGCCTGTCATTTGCTTCCCAGTGGGCGATAAATCCCTTGGGCTTTTGCAAGAAGATGCACAGTGATTAGGTGAAGATCTGTCAGGTATTCATGATCTTCCAGAATGACATGGCAACTGCCAATCTCCAGTTGTTCACTTGGGCACCACCCTGCACTCCTCATTCAGGAACAACCTCCCACCATATGTTCCCGGATGCAACATAACGGAACCCTTTGAGAAAGGAATTAGAATTATGTGGAGTGCATGAAAGGCACATCAGAGCAGATCAATGACTGGTTATAAAAATACAGACAGCATGTGAGAGCTCCAGCAGACAACAGGGAAGTTTTGCTGGTAAGAGAAAATAAAGGAAGATGAAGTTCCTGTTCATGGAAGTTGGTGTCATTACCAACTACATCATAAGACACTAACTCCTCAGGGCTGAGGGGAATCCGATGTCACTGCCCTTCATCACCCACAGCCAGGAGGACAGAAGATGCATCTCAAGCTCTCAATACCGCAGTCAGTGCTGGTTATATCTGTAGGACATTTGATACAGGGCCAGATCCTGAGCTGGTGTAAATCAGCACAGCTCCACAGCAGCCAATGCAGCTACACCAAATTACAACAGCTGACGATCTGGCCCCCAATGCTCCAAGAAGCTACAAATAAGACAATAAAAGAAACGCGGTTTCCACCCAAGTTGCTGCTGGCTGCCTCAGACCGACGTGAAGCCCAACAGAGCGGATGGAATGTGAATACAACAAATACAAGGGACAGATGCCGAATGCCCGGTTTTACTGCAAAGTGGGTGCGTGTTGTGGCCTGTCTGGCAGTGAAAGCGAGATAAGACGTGCTGCAGAGACCCATGAGATATGCAGCATTGCGACAAGAGAACTCCCAGAGCTCCACACGGGGACAGCCTGATTGGACTAACCTTGTTATCTCCAACCTGGCCCTTGCCTCTTATTTATACCTGCCCCTGGATACTTCCACTGCATGCATCTGACGAAGTGGGTATTAGCCCACAAAAGCTTATGCTCTAATACTTTAGTTAGTCTTTAAGGTGCCTCTGTCACTTCTGCAATTCCAGACTAACACGTCTACCTCTCTGATTCTTGACACAGGGACAGTTTCTCTATCTCAGAGTCTTCTTTCTGAGCCTAGCCTATCAATAGTAGTGGTAGTATTACAGTTGCACCTAGAGGCCTGCAGTGAGATCAGGGCTCCCCCGTGCTAGGCACTGTACATACACATAGTTAGAGACAGTCCCTGCCCCAAAGCGCTGATCATCTAAACAGACCAGACAGACAAAGGCTGGAGGAGAAACTGAGGCACAGAGAGGGGAAGCAGCCTGCCCAAGTCATCCAGCAGGTCAGTAACTAAGCCAGGAACAGACCCCAAGTCCCTGACACCCAATCTGCAGCACAGGGAGATTGAAGGGCAGATTTTTCATAAGTGCTTTGTACCTATAACTTCAGTTGGAGCCAAAGGGAGCTGCAGCCTGAGTAACTCATCCCAGGTCACACAGGGAGCCTGACAGAGCCAGGGGTCGAATCCCAATCTTCTGAGTCCCAGCGCAGTGCCTTAACCAAAAGAAATCCTTCCTCTTGGCATGAAAGTCAATGGGACTGTGCTTGAAAGTCATTTAATCAATGGGAGTTAGGCCCCCTGGTACTTTTGAGAATCAGACCAGGTGCCTACCTGCATCTTTAGACATCTAAATACCTTTAAGTTCTGGCCCACTGGCATTTTTTAAACTCCCACACTGCAAATCTTATTTCTAGATGCAAAACCCCTGAGCACTGATCTGGAGCTGCAATACGGCCCATAAATTCATGTCTCCAAGCAGAGACATTTGCAGGTGAACATGGTGATGAATGCAATATATTTTACCTTGTTTACAGTATGTGCATGCTAATAAATGAGGAATCATTTTTACAAATTAATATGGAATACTAAGATTTCTTCACCTCCAGAGTCTGTAGGTACTGAATGTTATTACTCACCTAACTGGGGCTTGGGTCTCTTATTTTTAGAAACATTTTTATTGGAACTTTCAATTCTATATGAAACAAGCCAGAAAAGAGCCAAGAGCTTTGTCACTTACTGTTCGTCGTCAACAATGAAGAGCGAGGCCAATATATGACTATCTTCAAATGTCTCCCAGTAAACGTGACCCCTCCCCCATTACTGCAGCCCTGCACAAATCCTGCCTTCCATTTGCCATCGGTCCCCATGGAAACTCAGCTGCTTACAGTGACTGTGATCCAGTGCAAGAGGACACTCGCAGTCACATACCATGCCATGCCTCCTGCTTCACGAACCAGTCTGTTTGCTTGTAGTTTATTTTGCAGGGGCGGGAGTGTAAAAAGAACACATTTATTTTTGGAAAGCAAGTCAGACAATGACTCAATCACTATGGCACTGTTTACAAATCCCTAATTAAAGGTTTCGTTCTCCTCCCCCACTGCAGATGTTCCAGAGTCCAGCCTCATGTCAGAATGTTTGTGTATTTGCATAGGTGTCTGTGCGCACACACGCACACGAGAACTATGAATCTAAGCTTCAGATTCACAAGGGAAATTTTTAAAAATTAGCTCTCACTCATCAGCTCTGCACAGGAATGTGCAACTGTCACCAAACCTGCAAGGAGGACTACACGACCTCTGGGATGAACATACTCTGCAGCAGCGCAGATTTTTGCCGCTTATATAAGAAACCCTCTTTCTAACCCCATAAGTCCCGAGGTTCATTACAAGATCTCAAGTGGATCTGTATTTTCTTTTTTTATATCTATAAAACTTAAAATATTGATGTTTTTCACACAAAAAAAGCACTCAGATGTAGCTTTGCATATTCACTGGCCAGTGGAAAATCAGAGGTGACAATCAGAGCTGCATCCATCTACATCTTTTCAGCCTAGTCAATTCCCAGCAATTCTTTTCCCCTGCCACTTCTTCCCATCTTTGGTCAACCAAGTTCAGCAGATGGGCACCCAGGATTCAGATCTGACTTTGAAACTCCTGTAAAGAAAGGTGTTGGGGGGGCGGGGGGAGTGTACGAGGATGTGAACAGTCAGCTAGACGGACTTTGAGTCCCAGTTTTGCTGACTGAGGTGCCAGAACCATCAGCTTTAATGCCAAGAAAGGAAAGAAGGTCAGAATAACATGGCCCGCAAAGCCGCAGCTCAAGGGCTGCTGTTCAGTGAGTTATTTAAAGCATAATTTAGGGATGGACTGGCTGTGTGTTATCCTTTTGAACGCTTTCAGTAGCTGTAATATACATTTATTGTTTGGTTCACTCTTGTTTTATATGACTCTTGTCTTACAGCTGCTCTCCAGAAGCCTAATCTGCTGGGTAATTTTGGGGTGCGATCATCTTTCCCTGCCCAATTTGTCCCAAGAGGACCTGTCTTTCCTTTATAAAACATTTTTGAAAGTGTGCCAGGTTCATAAAGTGTTTTTTTGTTGCCTTGGATACAGCAGCTCAGTAGCAAACCCTTTGTGGTGACAGGATAAGGGGAAAGAATCCTCACTAGCCAAAGATAACAGGAATGTTTAAAGCGGTGCAGTGTACAGGAATAGGTGTTGGCTAGGTAAGACATAGGTATAAGTTAAGGCAATGAGGCTTGTAGATTCATTGCATTAAGGCCTGTAAGACAATAGTTTAGTTAAACTAATCAAAGCCTAAGGCCCCGAAAGCCTAAGCATAAGCAGCTAACCAGGAGTAACCCTTGATTATACAACATCACAAGAATAGAATACTGTAATAGACAGGTGTGTTTATTGCTGAAAGAACGGATGTATCTTGAATCATTGTAATTCACTTGCTGAGAAATGGTTAGAACAACATTTGCCAGTGCTAGTCACTTATGTCAAAGATCTTTTAAATAAAACATCTCCATATGCATTGATTTCATAGCCAGGGACATAGAATCATAGACGATTAGGGTGGAAGAGACCTCAGGAGGTCATCTAGTCCAACCCCCTGCATCATCAGTATTTGGGCACACCTGCATAGTGCTTGAACTTTCTAAAATCTTCTACCCCTTAAAGCTGTAATAACCATACTGCGCACTCACCCAAGCCCCAGAGAAATGCTTGCTTCACTTCAGTTGCCTGCTTGCTATAAATAGAAGGGATTCCTGCATGAAGCAACGTGCCAGATTTATTCCAGGGACAGATTTGGTCCAGATGAGCTTGGTGCTGGACTGGAGACATGGTCTGGGGTTGGGGGGAAGGTAACTGTTGAGAACCCCTTATCACTAATTCTATGCTGGCCTCGTAGTCTGTCTCAGAACAGACACCTCTAGAGCATCAGCCCCCATCAGCCTCATCTAAAGGAGGACACGGCCCCAAGAATTTCTTCAAATGAGCGAGTAAAATCTGTTCCAGACCAATTATAAAAATGAAGTTTTTAATTTGTGTAAATCCAAACTGCCAACCCTATTCTGTCTTACACATCTGCACTTTGCTATACAAGATGAAGAATTCTATATTCATCCATGAGTCACTTAGCCTCAAAGAAAATGGTATAAGAATGAACAATGAATAGAGGAAAGAGAATAATCTAAGTAATTTCCCATAGAAATTGGTCAGATGAACATCTCTAATTGGCATTTTCTATTATTACATTTGTAACATACTTTGCTATGAATTTAATAGTAGGTTTCCTCTCCTATTAAGTGCCCATGAAGAACTCGTGAGACACTACCAGATTTAAATAATTATGAGTAAGTGATAAGACACTATTTTTAGAAGGAGCAATACGAATATTAATTTGTGAGAAAGCAGAAGGTCCCCTTTAAAAAAAGAAGATCTGTCCAAGTCCTGCAAGGCCTGTGAGCAATACTGGGATCTTCACGTGGGCATCCTCACTTTGGGCCAAAATGAAAGCGACAGAGGACTCCTGCTTAGTAATTCATGCTTTTTTCACAGCTCTAGAAAGCTCTAGAAAGCTTTGGGAGTATTTGAAAATTCCACTGGGTCTTGACACTAAAAGGATCTCGTGCTACTTGTATCTCTGCTGCCCAGATGTGGCAATAAACCATTAGAAGTCTTCTAGGCCCAAACTACTAACTGTAGTCTCCTTCTGACGGGATTACCTCACCCAAAAACCATAGGAGGATTTAAAGGTCCCAAGTCTCCCTCCTCTCTGGGGGATGTGGAAAGAATTGCAGGCAGCAGCCATTCTCTCTCTCGCACCTTACTTCCCTTTGATGCTCTGTATAATATTTTCCTTCATCCTGATGTCTTTTTAGCAGGTGGAGCAACAGGTCCAGTTCTCTGTTTTGCCAGTATGTCAGAGTCACTCTTGTGAGCAAATGAATCCCTTGAGTTTGAATAACTCCGAGAAGCACTTTTGCCCAACAATTCTGGCACAAAGTAGGGTTTTTCCAACTTCTCCAAACTTTATTCTGAGCTCCATTCAAACCCTTCCATCTCTTTGTTTGGTTTTGTTCTCCTCGTGGAGGACATAAAAGTATCAGGAAGAGATACCAGCTAGTGAGTTTGCAGCTGAATGTTGCAAATTCTTTACCCAGATCTTGAGCACTAGCTGAAGAAATTTCAAAGCTCTGCAGCGGAAACATTCTGCGTTAGGTTTCTTGTACAGTCCAAGAGATTTCCTCCCTCCCTCTCTCTCAAATTTTCATCAGAGCCAGTTGGGAGGAAGAATTCAGAAAACCAGCACTGGGATACAGAGGAAATCATCTTTCTACATGGACCAGTCCTCGAAGATTTGAAGAGGACACCTTGCTAATTGCAGATGACTAAAATATGCAATTGGTGATTGAAGAGCTGAATAAAAGTATGAGGAAAGGACACCAAATCAGAAATGTGAGGTTACATAGGTAACTGTGCGGAAGGCAACCTTACTGATGTTGCCAGAATGTGAGACAGCTTCTTTAGCAGATCTCCATTTGCCATCCACTTTATTTCAAATTACAGCCATGCGGCTATTCAGGGATGCCAGTGATTTGCTTTAGCCTTTGCTGTCTGAACAATAATAAAAGCCTATTGAAAATAACCCTTGCCTTTGAGATTAATGCTGGGTGACAGCCTCAGAGCGGGAAGAGTGGTAAAGCTCTTCTAGATTTTTCCCATGTGGGAGTAGACTCAGGATGGCTGGCACTGGCCGGGAGAGGCTGAATGACAGCTCTCTGCACCCGAGAGCAGGGGCTCAACCCAGCTGTTGTTCTGCTGGTAAAGACAGTCAGATAGTGCTCTGCTTCTACAGCTCCTGTCTGCCTAACAGCTGAGTGCCACACAGACTCTAAGCCTCACAATGCCGCTGTGGGGCAGGGACATATCATCCAGCTTTACAGAGGGAGAGCTGAGGCACAAGAAATTATGCGACTCCCCCAAGGTCACACAAGGACTCTGCAGCGGAGCCTGGAACTGAACTGAGATCTCCTGAATTCCAGTCACTTTAATCACAAGACCATCCATCCTCACTTACTAGGAGGTCCTTGGGGAAGTGCTAAATCAACCAACTGCCTTGCAGTGACCTCTAGTCCACACCACATGTTTTTTGAGCTTCTTTGGTCACCACAGCAAACAAAGGGTAGGAATAAATGCTCAATTTTCAGAATGGAGAGATGTAAGTAACAGGGTCCCCCAAGGATCTGTGCTGGGACCAGTGAATATCAACATATTCATAAATGATCTGGAAAAGGGGTAAACAGTGAAGTGGCAAAATTTGCAGATGATACAAAACTACTTACGATAGTTAAGGCCAAAGCAGACCATGAAGAGTTACAAAGGGATCTCACTAAACTAGGTCACAGGACAACAATATGACAGCAGAATACAATGTTGATAAATGCAAAGTAATGCACATCGGAAACCATAATCCCAATTATACATACAAAAATGATGGGATCTAAATTAGCTATTACCAGTCAAGAAAGAGATTTTGGAGTCATTGTGAGCAGTTCTCTGAAAACATCTGCCTGATGTGCAGTGGCAGTCAAAAAAGCTAACAGAATGTTAGGGACTGTTAGGAAAGGGATTGTTAATAAGACAGTAAATATCATAATGCCACTATATAAATCTCTGGTATGCCAACATCTTAAATATTGCATGCAGTTCTGGTCGCTCCATCTCATAAAAGATTTATTAGAAATGATAAAGGTACAGAGAAGGGCAACAAAAATGATTGAGGGTATGGAATAGCATACATATGAGGAGAGATTAAGAAGACTGGGACTCTTCAGCTTGGAAAAGAGATGACTGAAGGGGGATATGGTAGAGATCTATCAAATCATAAATTGTTTGGAGAAAATGAATAAGGAAGTGTTATTTACCCTTCACATACAGTGACCAGCTGTCCTGATTTTATACTTTGGGTCTTTTTCTTATATAGGCTCCTATTACACCCCCCCGCCTCCGTCCCGATTTTTCACATTTGCTGTCTGGTCACCCTACCCTCACAAAATATAAGAACTAGGGGTCACTCAATGAAATTAATGGGCACCAGGTTTAAATCAAACAAAAGAAAATACTTCTTAACACAATGCACAGCCAACTTGTGGAACTCTTTGCCTTTGTGAAGGCCAAAAGTAGAACTGGGTTCAAAAGAGAATCGGATAAGTTCCTGGAGGAGAGATCCATTACTGGCTATCAGCCAGACCTGTCAGGGATGCAACTTCATGCTCTGGGTGTCCCTAGGCTTCTGAATGTCAGATGCTGGAACTGGACAACAGGGGATGGATCACCTGATGACTGTGCCCTGTTCTATTCATTCCCTTTGAAGCATCTGGCAGTGAACACTGTCGGAAGGTATACCATTGGTCCAACCCAGTATAGCTGTTTTTACATTTTTACAGCTACCCTTTGGCATCACAGAGGTTGCAATTCTTTTGTGCTCCTATAATCTCACCCTCCCAGTGGATTATCGGCAACTGGGGACCTAAGCCCTATGTTAGCATGAGCCCTGGCCCGTCCAAAGTGGTACTTTACAGCACTGCAAATTTGCAGCACTCGGGGGGTGTTTTTTCACCCCCCTGAGTGATACATTTCAGCACAGACAGTGCGCCAACACTGGGAGCTATGCCCCTCATGGAGGTGGGTTTTTTTTATAGTGCTGAGAGAGCTCCCCCAACGCTGGTGCCTTGTTGAACGTTGCTAGTGAAGACGTGCCCATAATGTAATGGACTTCATGCAAACCAAATCAATGTAGGGTGTGTCAGGTTCTTCAGGTGGAATCCTACAGCAGTGAATATGCCAAGCTAAGCAAGTCTAAGATAATGACTGGAGAATGAGAATGTGCAAGAAATAGATGACAGGTTTCGGCATGGTAGCTGTGTTAGTCAGTATCTGCAAAAACAACTAGGAGTCCTTGTGGCACCTTAGGGACTAACAAATTGATTTGGGCATAAGCTTCCATGGGCTAAAACCCACTTCATCAGATGCATGGAGTGGAACATACAATAGGAAGGTATAAATACACAGAGTATGTAAAGACTGGATTTAGCCTAAATTTATGTAATATAAAAAAATCACCCTAATTTGGAAATCATTCAGACACACAATGAATAAATAAGATCACGGCAAACATGATTCCCACTAGGCATCTTAGAAGGGCTCGCATCAGCTGTGAGAATTTTAGGGGGAAAGGCTGGGCTTGCTCTTTTTTCTTTTCTCTCAAAGCTCAGAAATTATTTCTCACTCCTGCTTTGGCATGGCCCTGATTTATCCTCCTGAAAACTTCTGAGTCCTCTTAAACCACCTAAAATGTCTCAGAAACTAATGATACCTTTTATATCCTTCCTGTCAGAGTAATATTGAATACTTGTGCCTGGAACAGTTCCCAAAGCTCAAAGTGTATTAAGAGAGATTAGTTCATTAATCAACTCTGATCCTATGTACCTTTATCATTTTATTTTAATAATTTATACAAATTGGCAGGGCAGAGCCCCTTCAAGTCTTGGAAAGTTGGCTAATAGGTAATTGCTTTTCATCACCGAAAAAACATAGTCACTTGTAACCATCTAATTGCACTACAGTCGCAATGTCCTCCCTGTAGTGAGTGCACAAGAGAACCTCCAAACTCAGTGCCTTTAAGCTTGATTGATGGTGGCATCTGTACAAGAACCAGAAGTTGTTGGCATGTCAGCTTGGTGGGTCACTGCTGTTGCTTTGCTTTTCACATCAGACGATGTATCTTTCAGGCTGAAGGAGTGGATGGACAGTCCAGCTGGCCTCACAGCTGTACCCTGGTTTGTCTCATATACAGAATATGTCAGTGTTTAAGGAGAGAGAACGTTTCAACAGGGTTATGTGCCTGAGTCCAGATCCCCACTTCAGCCCTAAGCTCATGCAATGGCTTTTGTTTTAGTTTTGAAAAACTTCTCCCTGAACCCTCACAAGGCTCTCAGTTCTCACCTTGGGTATTTCCTTTCTTCTTTTAAAGAAAGTCATAAAATCTACTCAATAGCTGCTTTTGCTTTCTGGCAAATGATGCTACTCTGTCAGGTTCCATATACTTCTCCTGCACTCTGCCATCCCCTGTGCATCACATCTGTACTCTGTGTCCTATGACTATGAAGAATCCTGCCTGGGATTAGGAACTTTTCTTTGCATTATCTATTGTTTTTATTTTTTTGGCCTTTTCCCCCTGCCGAGTTGAAGACACAGATACTGCTTTATTAAGGAGGGAACATATATTTACTAGGCTACTACATATCATCAAAGTAATTTAAAGTGGACTAATCTGTGTCCAATATTCTTTATAAATTAAAACACAGACTGCACAAGGATAAATTATGCAAACCAGGATAAATTATGAGAAGTGAAAGTTTGAGTATAAAACACTTAAGCTGTGCTATAAATTTACACAGCACGTTAGAGAAGAGAGGAGAGATAAGAAACATCCCCTGCCCAAAGATGAGATAAATATAAAACAAGTCATAGGCTAACAGCTCAGGAGCAGGATGGTCTGATGGATGCAAATGAAGGAATGAGGGATTTTCTACAGAGGTGGGACTTCAGGTGGGACTGAACGGAGAACTGGAAGTTGTTTAGTAGACGAGGTCAACGGGAATATTCCATGTTTTTCCATTGTTGTAATACGCTAACCTCCAAATAACCATCATTACGCGAATTCCTCAAACCCAGTTTACCTGGCAGGATTATCACATTCCTCACAGCCAGAACTGAAATGCACAAAATCAGTTCAAGTGTCTGGCATCAAGGCATAGATGGTTTCTTAGAAACCATGATGAGCTGAAAACAGATTTATACCTGGGTGGAGCCATGAGGATGCATCAGGTTACCATGTGTCTGGTGAGCCAGACCAAAGCCAAACACCACTAACTCAGTGAAACACCACTAACTCAGTGAAAACAGGGATTGAAGTAGAAAGCACAGCACGAGGTTCATTTTCAGCTAGTATTTTAGTATTTTCAGCTAATTTCATTTCTTGTTTGAATTTTCTGACAGCTCTGCACGCTGGTTTTGGCTGAGCTGAGAAGCATAAGTGCCAAATATATCACCTCTTCCCAAAGTATCTGCGACCTATCAGAAAACAGGACATCCTCAAAACTTGTGAGAAAAACCTGTTCTCATTGGACTTCCATGCAAAAGAGTTATATCCAGAATACTTTGTCACAACAATGCTCTAGAAGAACAGGTAAACAAAGAACAAACATAGCATTTCAGGTCCAAAGAATGCAGTCAGATCGATCTATATTCAGCTCTGCCTCTCTCTACAGGTACCTACCAATATCTTTGTGTCTATGTTTGTAAATCACTTCGGGATTCTTGAATGAAAGGCATTATGGGAGTGTATAGTGGTTTTTTTATATTTACATCTATCATCACCCTCGCCAGACAGACAGATAAGTACTAATAGAAAAAGTACTCACTTGGTCTGATGTTTGGAGCCTTTCAGATGAGCGTGATACTGTTCTATTGAGTTTAGAGTGACATTACAGATGTTACAAGTGTAACTACGTTTCAGACCTGTGAACAAAACCCAACATGGTTAGTTGCACTATGTTATCAGTAACACAAACCAGCAGTTATTAGGAACAAGCTGTGCATTTTTGTGTCCTAAAGTGGGAGCTACAGCAAACAAGGCTGACCGAGAAGAGAGATCTGTTGTAGAAGTGGCCTGGCTCATTTAATAAATCTCTTTCATACGTTTTAACACAGGAAGAGCTCTCTCTTGTCCTGCCAACAACTAACCACTTGGGAAAACACAACAACGATAATACCCAAGAAATAATGCATATATGATCAACTAAACTAAGGATTTATACCCCAGTTTTTTCAGTTGTAATTTGCTATTCTTCTTTCACCCTGTCTGTCTGTCTTCCACATGCATTGCCTTAGCCATCACCATTCTAAACATCATCTTTATAATTGCTAAATGCTTCCTAATGCAGATGAAGCCAAAGAGAACATGGAACAGAGGGAGACTTTCAGACTGTGTGATTAACTCCTGCTGGCTCTATGGCCTACCATGTATTGAATCAAAATGGCAGCTGCATAATATAAGCAAGTATGAAATTCACCCCAAAGAGAATAAGGTTGAAAATAAGGATGGTTTTAAAAAATCCAGCATAATTCTCATTAATTAGAATACACTCAATCCATACATCTCTTACCATTTCCAATTTCTCCTCAACAAAACAATTCTCTCTGTACCAATTTATGTTCTTATATAACGTCCAGCATCCTGGAATGCAAACATCAGTGGAGTCTGAGCAATAAGGGAGATGATCACTGAAGCCCATGACGTAGAGTAATTACCGGTCTCCTGTCTATTGCTATTATTATTAGACTAGGCATCTCCTTCCCCCATGATTTTGCCACAAAAGTGACTGTACATGAATGGTAGGTATGAGAAGATCTGCCCCTCTCTCTCTCATTTTGTTTGGTAGTTGTCACAGTTCAGTGTGACTCATTATTATTATAGTGACAGACAGAAGGTGCAGAAGAGCTCAACCCTCACAACCAGGGACAGAGCTACCAAAGGGACCAGCTGTCCTCTAACCAGCCAGATTCGCGGGGTGCATGTTCACTGCTGAGCCCCTTTGAAAATCTGCCCCACGCTGTAGGAGCTGATTACTTGAATATTGGATCCATGTTGCAGAGTGGCCTGTCAAAACCAGAGCTATGTACTAAGATGCCTGACACACTGATAGTTGGTTGTAATATCTGTCTAGGGCTCTCAATGATGGTATTCTACTCTTCCACACAAAGCAGTTCCTGACATGCTAATTTTAGCTTTCCTGTTCACTGTTGCAATAATAATAATTGCAATAGTAATTGCTATTTATTCAGGTGCTACTCTCGCTGCCAGTCAACTGAACAAGAAACAATATCTCAATGGCTTCACCAGTGTAAATGTTTTCTGGTCGCATGTATATTTTTAAAAAATAACCCTAACTGATGCCTTTTGCTCTCCACTGTGTTGTTTAGTCATTTGCTACAGTTAAATGGGGTTTCTTAAGACAATGTTTAGCATTTTATCATGATGTAAACTACCGGGGGGATACTCTGCAAGTGCAGCCATCAGTTACATGAGCAAGTAAAGGCCAGAGGGAGATAATGCGTGGGAGTGTGCCACTGTGTGCACACTGCCACTTCACCGAACCAGCTGCTCATCTTTTTAAAATACAGCACTCATTATGGTCTGTATTTTCTCCTGTAACAAAATTGTTCCCTTACAGGGCAACTGCTTAGCTTAAACCTGCACTGTTTACCTAATTCATGTTTCTGCCTCCAGGCTTAGACTGCAGGGCAGAGAACAGGCAATTAAACAGAGACATACACATTTACAGAAATAGGAGATGAAGAAGATTTATGAGCAAAATTACAAAGAGAATTTCTCTGCATCTTCACATGAAAGTCTCTGAGCTAAAGAACTAAATAAAATCCACGAAATCAACACGTGGCCTAGCCAGCCGTTCAAACTGGGCTAAACTGCAATTTGGGCATATAAAATTCCTCTGAATGAGGTCTCAGATGTGCACCATAGAGAAGATGAATTTATTTATTCGAAGAGTACATGCACATTCTGCTGTGAGTATGCACAATTTCATAAACATTATGATGCAAAGTGCAATGCAAAGAGGAGAAAGGCAATAAGGGATGTGCTCTACAGTTACATTTTACTGCAACTTATTTCTGAAGACACATCTGATAGTAAATAATCTGTCAACTAATGTAAAATACAAACACAAACAGGTAGGTTCAGAAGGTGGAGGCTCATCTATGCACCGCATAAAAGGTTACATTGCTGTGAAAAATTGAAATAGCTGTAAGGTTAATATAGAAATTTAATCCTGTAACAGCATCTTGATATTGAGTGGCAGGGAACTGCGGATTCCCTTCCAATACTGTCCTTTCCAGTCAATATTGTTCCAAGCTGTCTTCTAAAGTTAATGGGGTCAAATGGTTCATCTTTTTGGCCTGTCAAAAATCTCTGTTGCCAAAAGTTATTTAATGCTGACAGGGTGCTCACTGCTGTGCAATACACAGAAATAAAGACCGCCCTGCTTGCAAAGCTCAAAATCTACAAACAGGCCCCTAAAAGGCAAATTGCACTCATAAAGAGAGCTGGTGATAAAATAGACTTTCCTAGGATAGCATGCTGCCTATTGTCTTTCCAAAGTGCCCTACATTATTTTTTATTTGCAACAGTATGGAAAAACTGCGCTTTGCAGTCTAAACCCCATGTATTCAGCTCTAGTGTCTTGGAGTGCTCCTCCCTTCTCTGGAGAAGATGTTAAGCTGCTTAGTGCATGACAGATCAAGCAGTTATTTACATACTAATGTTCTCATTTCATCTTCTTGGACAGGTTTTCATCCCAAACATTCTTTGATGATTTCCTACAACCATGGAATAAAGCAACATGGTCGGAGAAGTTTCCTTAGATTTGCAGAAGTTTACTGATAATGAAGAGCTCAATTAATTTTTGGTCTTGTTCTGTTTTCATAAATGAATGATCTGGGCCAAGAAATGGGGGGTTAGCTTGGCTCAATTTTTTTTCATGGCAGAATACAAAAGGTTATGTTCTAGAATAAGCATAACCGACAATAACTCTTTGCACTTACAGAATACCTTTCACTGAAGGATTTCAAAAGCACTTCAACAAACATTATCAGTGCCTCACAACATCGCTTAGTACACCTATTTTACACCTGGATAAGCTGAGATTACATGGCTTGTCACAGAACACATCGCTGGTAAAACCAGGATGAGAACACAGGAGTCCGAACTTCCAGTTCTGTGCTTTACTACTCAACAATGTCTCCTTGTAGCAGAATGAGGAAGCTCTTGCAGCTTATCATCCTTGTGGGAACATCCCCAAGGATGAAATTGGGATACCTTTTATTCTTTCTCTCTGACTATCCCTTGTAGGCAATGTTATCCCTGGAAAGTGCTAATGCACATGAATATGCAGTAGCCTGTGAGAGTGGCAATTCAGCTGCAACTATTCGAGTTGACATGGACTGTGACGGAGTCAGACCAGAAGGATATAGGAGAGTGCTGGAAGGCAGGTATATTAGTCTCAGGATGTGCAGGTCCCTGTTCCCTGGATAGCCAAACAAAGGCTACTCCAGGCCAATCAAGACACCTGGGGCCAATTAAGAACCTTCTAGAAAGGAGTAGAAACAGCTAGCCTAATTGGGACACCTGTAGCCAATCAGGGACTGGCTGAAACCAGATAAAAACCTCCCAGTTAGTCAGGTGGGCTGTGGGTGTCAGGAGCTGTGGAAGGAAGTTATGCTGTTGGTGAGACTGAGTGTTGGACAACATATCATACAGAAGGAAGGAGGCCCTGAGGTAAGGGTGAAGTGGAGTTTGAAGAAGCGGGGACTGCTGTGGGGAAGTAGCCCAGGGAATTGTATTGTGTTTTGTGCCTAAAAGGTCAGCCATCTTAGCTGATACTATTAGGGTCCCTATGCCAGGTCCCTATGCCAGGATGATTGGCAGCAGCTCTTTTACATCAGCCTAACTGGCTGTGGCCTGGCCTGGCTCCCTCCACCCTCCTTCACTATAAAGGGGCAGGGAAGTAGGCAGATTCCTTTGCTATCTCTGGGATCTGGCTACTATCCACCCTTGCAGCCAGAAGGAAGAGCGGAGACAGGAGCACAGTAAGGAGAGATTCATGCTCCTATAGCAATGCTGACCACTGCCCAGCAGCAGGAAGGAATTTCTCACCATCTTTGGCCTGCAGTGCTGAAGTACTTTTCCCTTAAAGCCTGGGACTTCTCTGAATAGTTACTGGGTAAGAATGGCATCTTCCTACTCAACAGATCTGCTCCCTGTGCACAGGGTCCAGTCTGACTCAGGTGTCCAGCCAACATAGGTCGGAGACTGAGCAGGATCCTGCTCCCTCTTGTGCATCGACATAAACAATATTGTTCCCTACGGTATAAGCCGTTTCAATCAGTGCAAAGCTGCTGAAGGAAACTTGGCCACTCAGGTCTTGCCATAAAGGAATCACACACAGAAGTACTGGCAAGAAAGTGCTCTTTACTTCATGGTACCGGCCAGTTGGCATTGGTCAAGTTTACAACCCTGTTACATGGCAAGGGTCGGTACCCCAGACTCTTAGTGGCTACTCTTACAGCCCCTGAGATCATAATTCGGCTTTCAGAGCCCTCATTACTGATGTATGAGAAAGAAAGGACTAGACCTGCTTTCAGCTCCTACACAGTCTACAGGGCTGAAAAGAAAAATGAAAAAACTTTGAGTTTGTATAAAAGGAGCAAATTAGGCATGGAGACGATGAGCCACAATATAATTCTCAGCATGCCTGGGTCCCAGAAGCAAGGATCCTTTCTCTTTAAAAAGTACTCACAACTCGACTCCATTCTTCTTCTCTTCGGAAAAGCAGCAGGCAGGTTTCAAATAAGCATCACAGAAAGTCACATAAAGAGTCATTTAACATGTTTCCATTGAAAAGGCAGGAAGGGAGTGAATATGATGTTAAATGCTTGTACCCCTTGTGGATGTCCTTGAAAAGGAGATGATAATCCCAAAGCTCTTTTTCCTATAAATAAAATTCTACATAAATGAAATACTTAAATACAAATCCTCCTGCTTACAATCTCCCTATTATGTGGCCTCCTTTAGTATTGTGTGTAAGAGGGGCTTTTTCTAGGATTCATCTCTCCCCTCCCTTTAAAAATATATTTTAACCCTCTAATAATTTCCCTGGTATATCAGACTGTATTGTCATTGACTTTATACAATGGCCTTACAGCAAACTGCTAATGCTACAGTAATTTCGCTTATATTCTTCGAACAAGAAAACGAAATTGCGAAGTTCAGAAAGGCTTTGTGGTTGGATTTCTGTTTTGCAGCGATTCACTTGTATGAAGGTCTGAACAGAACATTGTAAGTTTAATTGAAGAGCCCTATTTAGAAATGCCTGAGTTGTGGAATTTTTAGTTATGGACAACTGAAATCTGTAAGGCCTGTTTTAATTTACTATGTCATCATCTCTCTTGATTTTTCACAGTATTCCCCCAAGTATACAAGTATGCACTTCCAATATTTAAAACTATAAAAAGCAATAAAAAAGACATTGCAGTAATTCAGTCAGAATATGTAATATATGGCATCCTTACATTTGATCTATTTATGGCTAATATATAATTATATGGGGCTTTTTTTCACCACTCTGCAGTTCACCAGTTCTAACAAAAATTCATTTTTGTCTATTACATGTTCATAACAATGTTTTGATTTTCTCTAGTATTTATTATTTTATTTATATGTCTTCTAGTCACTGTGGTATCTAGGGATGATGTTGGCAGACATACAACTGAGAATATTATTTGAGATTAGAAAACAAGAAGTAGTAGGGATGAGAATCTGAATATTCCAAAAGTTTACAGAATTTACTGAACACATTGCTATTTCTTATGGGATTCTAAACTTGGTCACGATTGGGCATATAATTATGGACTACGTCTTGCCCCATTAATTTTGATTTTGGCAAATCTGGTGAAATGGCTGCTATCACATACCAACAAAATAAATATAATTTATTATTTTGCCTTTCACTCGAAAAGAGCCAGTTTTCATTTGGAAATGGGTAAACTTTTGTGCAAAAATAGTCTCAAAATATGGCTATTATCTGGCAAAACAGGCACATTTTTGAATTCGGAATAAAATACAAACTCGAATGTCAAGTACTTGAATCATCTCTAATTTCAACACTGGAATGACATGTGAGGTACAAATTTGGCAGGGTTGGCTTTGGGTTATACTCAGGATATGAAAAACAGAGTGGGAATGAAAAGTCCCCCATAGAATCAGAGTCCTGCACTAAGGATGGAAGAATCCCATGCACTGCTACAGACTAGGGACCAAATGACTAGGCAGCAGTTCTGTAGAAAAGGACCTAGGGGTTACAGTGGACGAGAAGCTGGATACGAGTCAACAGTGTGCTCCTGTTGCCAAGAAGGCTAACAGTATTTTGGGCTGTATAAATAGGGGCATTGCCAACAGATCGAGGGATGTGATCATTCCCCTTTATTCAGCATTGGTGAGGCCTCATCTGGAGTATCGTGTCCAGTTTGGGGCCCCACATTACAGGAAATATGTGGAAAGAGTCCAGCGGAGGGCAACAAAAATGATTAGGGGGCTGGAGCACATGACTTATGAGGAAAGGCTGAGAGAACTGGGATTATTTAGTCTGTAGAAGAGAAGAATGAGGGGGAATTTGATAGCTGCTTTCAACTACCTGACAGGGGGTTCCAAAGAGGTTGGATCTAGACTGTTTTCAGTGGTACCAGATGATAGAACAAGGAGTAATGGTCTCAAGATGCAGTGAAGGAGGTTTAGGTTGGATATTAGGAAAAACTATTTTATTATTAGGAGAGTGGTGAAGCACTGGAATGGGTTACCTAGGGTGGTGGTGGAATCTCCTTCCTTAGGGGTTTTTAAGGTCAGGCTTAACAAAGCCCTGACTGTGATGATTTAGTTGGGGACTGGCCCTGATTTGAGCAGGGGTTTGGACTAGATACCTCCTGAGGTCCCTTCCAACCTTGATTCTATGATTCTGTGAATGAATGCTCAGAAATAAAGCTATTTTTGCTCCCAAGTGGACAATACATCAAGGTAGAGGATTTTACTGATTCAACTTTCTATCCTGAACTTCAAAAGTTAAAAATTTCAGCCATGTGTAATAATGGCGAGTTAACATTTTGCCATTTTTATTCAGCAGCTTTTCTCCTCTTATTTCTGTCTATATAAAATTAATTATGTATCATGTTAAGATCTTCTTTAAAAATATTTAAAGGATATTTCATTTGAAGTTCATGGTATTTTTAAAAACACTCAGACAACACTGACCCTGCCAAATGACCACTGCAGTTCTCAACCGAGGCTCCCTGGTGGGCCGTGAGCAAGTTCAAGGGGTCCGCCAAGCAGGGCCAGCATTAGACTCACTGAGGCTCAGGGCAAACAGCCAAAGCTCCACCTCCCCGAGCCCTGCCACTCAGGCCTGAAGCTGAAGCCCGAGCGGATTAGCTGCACTGGGCCCACTGTGGTGTGGTGCCCTGAGCAATTGCCCGGCTTGCTACCCTCTAATGCCAGCAATGGTTTTTATATGCAGAAAAACAGTTGCGGCAAAGTGAGCCGTAGAGTTCTTACAGCGGGCGGCGTGGGGGGGAGGGGGAAACGATTCAGAAAGAAAAGTGTTGAGAATCCCTTCTACATAGTAAAGAAAATAAAAGGATTCAGCAACTCTTCTAAATGCAAGAGGACAGTCCTGACGCTGTCGGGAGCATAACAGAAACTGCAAACTTATGGATGGAGGCTCCCATTTCCCGAAGTGTGCTCCCAGCACAACAGCAAAGACCAAGCAATGTTCTGCATTTATAGCTCAACAGTCCCTCCAGAGCTATTAGTATCTATTTCTCCACATCACTGCAAATAGAAGCAAAAAGACCAATAGTCTTGTCACAGTGATGAGGGAACAACAAGACTGGATAATCCCTACTGACAGCAAACGCTCTTCAGAATCTCTTGTTTGCAAACTGGGGCTTTCAATGAAACCAGGTTTTAAACTTATAGTCAGCAATCAGGACTGCAGTGATAGGAAGTTGGTAACACTTTACATTAAGGTAATAACGTTTTAATGCTCCATTGCTAGTTGAACAGCATACACTAACAGGCTTTTTGAATCATAATAACTTGTGTAGGTGGAAGCATTGCCAGCAATTATAGCTCTTAACTGAGGACACTGGTACCTTTTTTCCCCAGAAGGAAAAGTCCTGTATCAAAGTTATATAGTATGATTAATAGCAGAATCCTGTCCTACACATCAGTCAACCAGCATGCAGAAGTTTTCAAAGTCCTAAGGCATTCTTAATTTACTTAGTGTCATCTCATCCTATGCTGAGATTGACAGATGGGATGTCATGTTTCCCTCCTGCTAGAACGTTTGATTGTAGAAAGAGAATATTGATTTATATTAATATACATATTCATTTCAGCATTATATTTATTCACACACATTTTAGATATACTGCTATAAAAACAAACAATTCACTTGGTGAAAAACAAATAATTGGAATGACATTAATTAACAATGTCATTGGGCAAATTTCATACTAAGCTTGCTCCTTTTGTTCATGTTGGGAGCGTCAGAGCCTTTCACTTTCAATTTACAAATTTCTCTCCCCATCACTCAAACCATGAGTCAAAGTCCTAGTGGTACGTCTGCGCACAGTACAAACCACAGGCCTGCAGTTGTCTCCCACTGAAGTAAATTGTTGTCTTCAATGGGAGCAAGATCACTGCAGAGTCTTTAGTATTTCTAAAATTATAAATTTGCTGTCAACAGAACAACGTTAACACTTTCGGACCAAGTATAACTCAAGCCACCTCTTTCCTTATTGCTACAACTCAATGACCATTTATTAAAAAAGCAGCATGCCACAGTTTGATGAGATCACCCAGGATCATCAAAGTGTGAAAACTGGTGAAACAGAGAGAGAATGGCAACTGAAACAAGCAAATCTTTCCCAAAGGCAGGAAGACCCTTCTAGAATATTTAAATAGGTTAAAATAATAATGAATTCCATCTGATTATTTAAATTGCTTCTTCTATAGGAAATAGGAAATCATTAATTGGATGCTAAGAGACAGAAGAGTCAAGCTTTCCTTCTATTACAGTCTGATTCAAAAATGGAAATGCACAAAAAAAAAAAGGAACGCTTACCCTGTTCACTGAACTGGAAGCCCCTTGGTCACTGGTAATCTGAATTACAAAAGGAACTTGCTAGCTTTTATAGTGCAAACACATCAGAGCTTTCCCAGCTTACATAATTGCATTACTCTGGGGCAAGTTCAGCACGTATTTCTGTCTTGAACAGTGGATGAAATGACAGTTTCAAAGACATAAAAGCATGTGTGTGTATCCAAAGGTCCAGATTTATTGTTTAGGGACTCTAGAAATGTCCAAACATTTAGTAAAAGCTGCTGCAAAGAACGCTGAGTCAATCAGCATTTGAGGTAATGTGACTGCAGCAGACAACTCAAAAGAGCACCACACACTCATTGTGCCATCTAAGCCATTCAGTCTTCTCCTGCGCCTCATCTTGTGATCATCTCCTTTGAGACAGGCTGCAGTTTAAGTGCTGAAGGTAACTGGTAAGATCCCACAGATGTCAAATCAGATTTCTCTGCAAAAATCTTTTCAGAAATCCATCTCTTAAAGCACACAAAAATGGGGAGAGAGAAATGCTCCAATCTTTAAACATGGGACAATTGCTTGAATGTACTGCGTGGCAAATGAATAGAGTAGTACTACCCCTCAAGTAAAAGTGAACAAGAGAAGCAATGAGACACCGCTTCTTGGACCAGCACAAGACCCTCCCTTCCTCAGATGTTGACTGGTTACAGTGACTAGTTGAGAACTAGATGAATGGCTGCACTGATCCACAATGGCAATCCCTGTGTCGCTAAGAAGCATCTTCAGACCTGGAGAGTTGCTTCAGGAGCTTCCATAATCACAGTGATGGAACGACTGTGCTTCTCTTACACCTGCTTGGAAGCTGCCCTTACCAATAACTTATTCACCGTAAAACATTTTTAAAGCCAGGTGTGAGGAAAATGCACCTGCTATATTAAGTTAGAGCCTGTTTTTTAAAAAAACTTGTGTATTACACACAGGAGTAGACCCCTCTCCAGAGTGAGTAGCCATCTTAAAAATCAATGAGGCTACTGTACTCAGGGGAATAAGGACTTTCTAATGTTTGCAACTTTAAGTCCCCGAATAAGCTGCATATATTATTAGAGAACCATTCAAATTCCTTATTAATACCTCCTTCTCCATACATCACTAAAGATTAGTTAATTATAGGTTTCCAAGTTTTCTGCTCTAGCTGACTACTTACTTAGACCAATCATGTCCCCTATCTTCTCTTACTACACAGTCTTCAGCCATCTTGCAGCACCTAATTTTGCAATACAATTTGTAACTTGACTGTTTTGCAGGCTACATTAGCACAATGAGTCGGAGACACTGTATTTGTCACAGATATTCTCAAATATACCTCACTGTGGCTCAAGCAACTTTCTAGTCTGTTGCACATTTATGTCCCTGTAGGGACATGTGTGATTACACATACCCAGCTGCTTATTCTTTTTAAATGTATCCTTGTTAATATGGGGTCATGTGGTATCGTATCTTCAGTAGCACATGATTTACAGCTGTGGATTGGGCAAATATTGGAACCACATAGATGGGTTTTATTAAATCAACAGATCATTATAGCACTAGATAGTCTCTGACAAAAATAAGAGCCCAACAAATAGACATGACCCACCGAGATCCTTTCCTAAAACTGGAAATATTGCCTAAGTGGTTATTCTGGCCAAGAAAACAAGGACATTGGACAGGGAGAGCAGGGTTGCACCATCATTGGGATCCTGCTAGGATGTTACAGACACAGTCAGACGTGTTAAATGCACAGCTTTTTAGTGCAATTCTTCATTTCATGGGCAGCATCATGCTGAATATCTGATCAGATAACAATGCCTAGTATGATAGGAAATCGGTTTGTTTTCCTGAATGCTGGATTTTTTTAAAAAAATCAAGCCAATGTATTTACTAGAACTGGCAAGGTCTAATACAAAGTGAGAGTGATATAAGGATTGAAGCAGAGTAAAGCAGACAATGGACCAGAATGCAAACTCTACTTCTCCATCTATGCTTTAGGCTTGAGCTGCTTACATTCCTAGCAGTGTGTAATCCCTCATTTGCTAATCTCTCATAATGGAAAGTTTAATGTACAGAAATATTCACTATATAACAATTCTAATTTTTTTTAAAAAAACCCTTAATTTCAAACTTAATCCAGACAAGAATTTTGCCAGTCTGCAGCAATGTTGTACATTTAGCTGCTATTGTGTATGTACCAAATGATTCCAAGATCCATTACTCTTTGTTATTTAGTGTGTTCCCTTGTACACATGTAACTGTTTAATTTAAGATATTCATTTAGCATGGTTGTCTTGAACTGCAATTACCTTTGTGCAATGCAACCACCATTTTTACACATAAAAATTCAGTGTCGATGATGTCACATAACTCATCCTCCTGTAAAAGCCTCCCAAGTACTTGTCGATGATACAGGTAGTCATGCTAGAAAGGATACTGTTTGTATCATGTAAAAGAAGCAGTGAGAGATAA
The DNA here is from genome assembly GCA_007922305.1 of Dermatemys mawii. Classification (NCBI taxonomy): domain Eukaryota; kingdom Metazoa; phylum Chordata; order Testudines; family Dermatemydidae; genus Dermatemys; species Dermatemys mawii. The sequence goes on along the minus strand of ML677387.1, from coordinate 713,209 downwards.
AAAGGCATCTTTTAAAAAGTGGAAGTCAAATCCTACTGAGGTAACTAGAGAGGCACATAAACACTGCCAAATTAAGTGTAAAAATGTAATAAGAAAAGCCAAAATGGAGTTTGAAGAACAGCTAGCCAGAAACTCAAAAGGTAATAATAAAATGTTTTTTAAATACGTCAGAAGCAGGAAGCCTGCTAAACAACCAGTGGGGCCCCTGGATGACAGAGATACAAAAGGAGCACTTAAAGATGATAAAGTCATTGCGGAGAAACTAAATGAATTCTTTGCTTCGGTCTTCACGGCTGAGGACATTAGGGAGATTCCCAAACCTGAGCTGTCTTTTCTAGGTGACAAATCTGAGGAATTGTCACAGACTGAAGTGTCACTAGAGGAGGTTTTGGAACTAACTGATAAACTTAACTGTAACAAGTCACAGGGACCAGACGGCATTCACCCAAGAGTTCTGAAAGAACTCAAATGTGAAATTGCATAACTATTAACTAGGGTTTGTAACCTGTCCTTTAAATCGGCTTCTGTACCCAATGACTGGAAGATAGCTAATGTAATGCCAATATTTAAAAAGGGCTCTAGGGTGATCCTGGCAACTACGGACCAGTAAGTCTAACGTCCATAGCGGGCAAATTAGTTGAAATGATAGTAAAGAATAAAATTGTCAGGCACATAGAAGAACATAAATTGTTGGGCAAAAGTCAGCATGGTTTCTGTAAAGGGAAATCATGTCTCACTAATCTATTAGAGTTCTTTGAAGGAGTCAACAAACATGTGGACAAGGGGGATCCGGTGGACATAGTGTACTTAGATTTCCAGAAAGCCTTTGACAAGGTCCCTCACCAAAGGCTCTTACGTAAATTAAGTTGCCATGGGATAAAAGGGAAGATCCTTTCATGGATTGAGAACTGGTTAAAAGACCGGAAACAAAGGGTAGGAATAAATGGTAAATTTTCAGAATGGAGAGGGGTAACTAGTGGTGTTCCCCAAGGGTCAGTCCTAGGACCAATCCTATTCAACTTATTCATCAATGATTTGGAGGAAGGGGTAAACAGTGAGGTGGCTAAGTTTGCAGATGATACTAAACTGCTCAAAATAGTTAAGACCCAAGCAGACTGTGAAGAACTTCAAAAAAATCTCACGAAACTAAGTGATTGGGCAACAAAATGTCAAATGAAATTTAATGTGGATAAATGTAAAGTAATGCACTTTGGAAAAAATAACCCCAACCATACCTACAATATGATGGGGGGCTAATTTAGCTACAACTAATCAGGAAAAAGATCTTGGAGTCATCGGGGATAGTTCTCTGAAGATGTCCATGCAATGTGCAGCAGCAGTCAAAAAAGCAAACAGGATTTTAGGAATCATTTAAAAAGGGATAGAGAATAAGATGGAGAATATCTTATTGCCTTTATACAAATCCATGGTGCGCCCACATCTTGAATACTGTATACAAATGTGGTCTCCTCATCTCAAAAAGGATATAGTGGCGTTAGAAAAGGTTCAGAGAAGGGCAACTAAAATGATTAGGGGATTGGAACGGGTCCCATATGAGGAGAGATTAAAGAGGCTAGGACTTTTTAGCTTGGAAAAGAGGAGACTAAGGGGGGATATGATAGAGGTATATAAAATTATGAGTGGCGTGGAGAAAGTGGATAAGGAAAAGTAATTTACTTGTTCTTATAACAGAAGAACTAGGGGCCACCCACTGAAACTAGTGGGCAGCAGGTTTAAAACAAATAAAAGGAAGTTCTTCTTCACACAGCACACAGTCAACCTGTGGAACTCCTTGCCTGAGGAGGCTGTGAAGGCTAGGACTATAACAGGGTTTAAAAGAGAACTGGATAAATTCATGGAAGCTAAGTCCATTAATGGCTATTAGCCAGGCTGGGTAAGGAATGGTGTCCCTAGCCTCTGTTTGTCAGAGGGGGGTGATGGATGGCAGGAGAGAGATCACTTGATCATTGAACTGTTAGGTTCACTCACTCTGGGGCACCTGGCATTGGCCACTGTTGGTAGACAGGATACTGGGCTAGATGGACCTTTGGTCTGACCCAGTATGGCCTTTCTTATGTTCTTATTTATTCCGCTGTCTAGTTCCGTAAAGATGAATCTCACGCTTCCAAATTTGTTCCTCCATCTGCCAACCCTCATACTGAGTCTAAGTTCTACACTTTGAAGTGTTTTGGAAGGTCATCCTGGACTATAATATGTATGTTACTTCTCTGTTCTTAAAGTAATGAGTAAGACTTCATGTGAACCTGATGCATTACATATTCACGCTATTTGTGCACATAAATCCAGCTATTCCCTGTGATTATCTGGTGCTCCTCAACAGTTTTCTGCTACTTTTAAAATCAATGCAATAATGCCAGGAGAGTGCTGTTTATATAAAGCTGGGGAGAAATATTGTTTCTTTGGAAGGAAGGGGAAGGGTTGCAATCAGCTTAGTGATTGTCCCTGAAAACAGATTCCATTTCAAAGCGGGACTAGTGCTCAAGACCCTCAAGCATACTACCAATCAGAAACTCTTATGTAAAGTCAAAAGTAAAACATCCTAAACCAATAGGTGGAACCCAAAAGTGAAATTCACCCCTCTGTAGAGGGCCAGCACAGAACCTATGCACCAGTTAAGCTGCCTTAATGCCCTGGTGAACTCAATTGTACGTCCATAAGTTGTTCCAGATTCCACCATGGCCATTCCTGAGTCTTTTCACTCAGATTATCTTCATTAATAATATTGCAAGAATATGGCATATAAAATCCAACGGAAACTGTTTACACAGACAGCACAGACCCGAATATTGAAAGTATGTTTCAATCAATTATTTGCACATTCCTTAATAAGGCAAAAATTAAAATTTTACTCTGTTGTTTTGCCAGCAAATAAGGAATCCGATGGTAAAGCCCTTGTGGATAAAGTCGTGACTCATACACTGCTTGGAGAAACCTTCTACTGTTCTCTCTCCAAAGCAGTAAACTTGAACCTGATTTTAACACAGGCTGAGGATTTTGTTCATTTTAATCAATTTTAATTTCATGCCACTCATAAAAACCTTGTAGCCAAATTTGTATGAGGACCTTTGATTAGCAAAAGAGTAGTTTATCAATAGACTCATCAATGTCGAGTGAACTTCCAGGCCAGATCCTCCTCTTAGCCAGGTGAGGCACACTGGCTGTGTAGCTCAAAAAATGGACATTAGGTCAGCATCTGTGTGCACTATATAGGATTTTTTGCTAGCTGGCATTTGAGATTAAAATCAGGAGTCATGTACTGAAATTATCATGAGGCACTGAGCTGCATTTCAACAAAATGCTAAACTATCGTTAAGCAAGGGAAAGGCTTACAAGGACTGATAAGGATAAAAAAGATCAATGTAACCAGCTCAGAAACACCACATTTCTCCAGTCAGCTAGGCATGGGGGGCCTAGTTGGAGTAAATTAGCTCCATTGAAATAGTGTCCGAATAATGACACTGGTACAGACAAATCAGTGGAGGTACCCCACTTTACATCAGCTGAGGATTTGGCTTGAGCTAGCATATAAGTTGCACTGTTGCATCTTTTGTCTGTTACCAAGGCACCTTTAGTCAACAAGAGCACAGCAGTTTACAGGGATTCTATTTTAGCCTCTTGACCAATATATCCTGGCTAGCACATTAGAGATAGATAGATATCAAATCAATAAAATGTATTCTCTGCAGCATATATACATTAGTATGCAGTAAGCCAAAAAGCTGGTCTGTATCTTACTTATCTTGTTCTCTTATGCTGAATATCCTGTAACATCTTGCATTAAATAAAGTTAGTTTGGCTTAAATAGATAGGAAAGTTGTCAGGTTTTATCATAACAATAGGCAGGGAATTACTCTCACAGGCCAATACTGGAATGTCCCATAGGAGGAGGACAAGACATATGATTGTTCTACCCTAGTACAGACCTACAAGGTGCCTTCACACTTGGTACCTGGAGTGCAGCAGACGTTCAGAATAAAGAGATAAGAGGTACAAAGCAGAAAGCTGATTGGTTAAACTCTAGTTTTGGATGACTGCACTGTACCTTTTATCAGTAGAGGTGTAGGGTATAAAAAGATGGCTTTAGGGTTGTAACGGTGGGAACACACCTTCTGTGTGGGATAAATGTAACAATGCTGCAGGAGACAGGCTCCCAGAGACTGGTACCAGAGAGAACCTTTTTCCTGTACTACACTGTTAGTGGCTTAAAGCAATACACCTGAAAGAAACTGATTATTTGGTCTCTTTAATTTATTTCATAAGGAACCAAAAAGTGTGGTTGCACTCACACTGAGATCATTAACTCTTTCTTTGCTTGACTAGAATATAACAGTACAAAAAAGCATCATTCATGGCATACACCATCAGCAGCCCTTTTTGTGACAGCATCCGTGAAGCTAAGTGAGAACAATACAATTCCTGCAAGTGACAGGCTGCAAAATCTCTGAACTAAAATCTGTTTTCAGACCGACTTTCACATTAAAAATATTAAAGCGTGAAATTACAGGAATCTGACAAAGAAATAAAATTAGCTCTGGGTAATCTACAAAATGGAACCATCTTTCAACAGAGAATAAAGGACAACAGTTAACATGGAAATAGCAGGGCACAAGATCAAAATGAATGATATTCCAGCTGACTCATGCTTATAAACACTGCCAGCCTAAAAGGGTGACGTTGTAAGATACAGGTCTTCTAATCAACTGAGGTCTGGACAAAGTGACGTACGATCCAGTATTAGCATGGAAGGGCTTTTCGCCGCTCAAAAAGAGAAGTGTTCACATCAGTAAGAACAGCTCAAGTTGGGAGTTTTTGTGTTAGTCCCCCAAAACTCAGTTTAAATAATACTAAGATTGTGACTGACAGTGGCGAGGAAATTCCCATCAAGGCTGATCCTGATCCTTTGATTTTTACTCTATGCACTGAGCTAGATCTAAGAAGGGGGCTCGAACCCCAAGGCTAAACAAAATGTTTCATTTCACATCAAATTTTTTCCATTGAAAAATCTTAATTTTAATCACAAAAAATTGTAACAAAATTGTTTTGTTTAAAGTTTTTTATGGAAGAAAAACTGGATTTTTCAGCGAGCTCTACAAAGAGGCCACATTTGGTGCAGGTTTAAATTATTACAGACATATGTCTGCTTGAAGATAGAAGGTGTCATTAACTGTATCACAACTTCAGTGTTAGCTGCCTTCAGACACCAGCTGACTTCTACATGAGCCTAAGCATAAAACTTTAATTGCTAGATTTCAAAACAGCTCAGCACTTATCAGATGTATGATGGGTACTAAATTTTTCTGAAGATCACTCTCTCATTTTTGGTGCCTAAATGGAAGCAGAGATCTTTTGAAACTCTTGCTTTAAATCGGTCATGAGCTTCCAGCTGCTAGGGCCATGGCATAACATAGTGGGCAGTATGGCTATCAATCTGACCTAGGTATCTGGGTATTTTCACACAAGACAACCCAATAAAAGCCAACACTCTAATGCACCAACATTGCTACCAAGTACAAGTGCACTGCTGATACTGATACATGACAAAGGAGGACTCTTATCTCTGAATCTAAAGTCTACCAAGATGTGCAAACCTCAAATGCCAAAAGACATGCCACCTCTTTTCAAAACTGTTAGCCTTTCTTGCCCTAACTCTTTGCCAGAGAGCACAGGCGTCAGGACATCCGCATAAAACTTCACAGGATGGGTCAAAACAATTGGAATAGATGGGATGTGGAGAAGATAAAACGGTTTCTAGAGGGAAGTGAGCCCAGTTTGATAGAGGTTTTTGTTTCAGTTATACAGGTGAGAAGGAATGCGTTAGAATTAGGAAGAACTTAAAGATTCATGTTCTTTCTGCACTTGTGTTTACCTTTGCACTATCATTACCCATCAGAGTGCCTCTCCATGAAACCTGAGATGTATTCATGTAAAATTGAATACACGCCTATACCCTGCAAATAAAATATTAATAAGTAAAGTCATTAATGTCATTCTGCATAAAGTGCATTAAAACACATTCCACAAGAATGCTTGTTCGATTCTTTTTCGCTAAATAAAAGTGACAGCATAGAACCCAAAGTACTTATGCTGCATATAGCAAAAGGGCTGAGGACAGACAACAAGTCCAGCTCTGCCAGTTTTTCAGGATATATCTGTATCTAATCAGGATTGTTTTTTGTTGCTATGGGGATATAGGAGAGTTTTCCGGTGAGGACATTCCTACATAGCCATCTCCATTCCCAAGTCTAGAGACTAGACGACACCAAAGAGCTCTTTGGTGCATCCGACGAAGTGGGTACTAGCCCACGAAAGCCTGTGTTTCGATACTTCTGTTGGTCTTTAAGGTGCCACAGGACTCGTTGTCACTTCTGCAGATCCAGACTAACACCCCTACCCCCTGATTCCAAAGATCACTGTATTATTTTCAAGAGAACCACTGTTGTATTTGCCTTTTTGAGGCAGTATCTCATCACCTCTCCCTGGACCTTTGCATTCCTCCTCCAGGAGGACGCTGAATGTTCTCTGGCAGAAAGCTCCTGTTCCAAAGTGCTAGCTACAGAATTCCATTTCCCCAGCACAATAAATTCAAGACTGTCTCTGACTGTATGTCCCCATTTTGCTATTTAAAAAAAAAATATCAGGGTTTTTACTGCTTGGCAGTCAGAGAAATCCAAAGGAAAGAGCAGAACAGACAGTGCCTAGGAAGCACATGGAGAGCTGTACTGGTTCTGTTGCACTCTGGCTTCTGGTGGTGTTAGCTGTCCGGCATTCTGCCTGAACTTTTAAATACTCAATTTGGGAAGTTCTCACTCCCAGCAGCCTAGACCTCTTGGTACACTGGGATTAGAGCCCATTGGCACAGCACTCCGACCCTGAGCTGTGTGGCTGTTCTTCTGGGATCCCGGACCCTGCTGAGCAGTTTCTTAAACTGTGATTGAGACTTGAGTGGGTACATTCTCAAGATCTCAGCTGAGGCTCTTTTTGCAGACCTTATGGGCAGAGTTAAATCATTTCCCAGAACTGTGCTAAGAATTCTCACTGGGAAACAACCTATTCCCTCAGAGGTGAACTAAATAAGGAATTGGTAACAGTGGGCTAGAGAGACAATTCTGCCTGATTTTCTGCTTTATAGGAATCTCATTTTCTTTTTTAGTATCTAGGTCTGGTATCATATCAAGTGAGATGTATAGGCAGCTAATTTGTCATTGTACAGAAGTACATAGAAGTTAAGGTTATAAATACAATAAAGTCTTTATATTAAATTATCAGCTCATTCTCTCCATTCAAAGGTCTGCACAGGACACAGCAAAGGAAAAGACACCCAACTCGCTCAGTGAATCATAGACCTTTCAAAGTCTAGACCAGCTTTGAAAGGGAAAGGATTTTGCTGTATAGTTTCAGCTCACTGCTAGCAATAAGCAGAACCCATAATTAAATTCCCCATACAAACCCTTTCAAAGACCTGTCAATTTCTCTGCATGACCTTTGCCCATGCAGTGACCACCTACTTTATAGGAGGAACAAGAGAGAGCAGTGAGGAAAAATGCCAGATGAGAAGCAAAACTAGTGAAACGTGATCTGATGGAGCAAAAAGCAATTTGCTTTATGCTTGGTACAGTTTGGGGAAAGTTTAAAATTGCCAAACTGGCACTCAATATACCTGATACAGCAGCTTCCAGTGACTGTTGTTAAATAGTCACATCTATTGGACAGTAAGATTCCCAGCTTTCTACTCTTGTTATTATATTTGTAAACTTTTATCCTTTAATTGTTCCACCAAGTGTCAGCTATCTCCGTAGCAGTTCAGTCAGGGACACCGCTGAGCGCAATTTGCATGTCAATCTGATGACACTGATTGTGCCTTAGCACACAACACAAAAGACTACAAGAAGGTTGTCATTACCTACCACAAAGTAAAGTCCTAGCACCAGTCCCAGCTCCCCATCCTGACATGGACCTCTTCACTGACTCTTGTGTACTCTACTACAGAATACTGCTCATGGGTTTAGGCACAGAGCTCCCACACATCGCTTGTCAATTCTCAACTTAACATCGTCATGTGGATTCTTACTGATGCAGTAAAACCAGGGCCACAGCCATAGCTTCCATGCTAGTGCATATCCCCCCATCTCACAGGCATCACAACAAGACTTTTTCAGCTTTTCCATTGCATTTGTACTGGAAGGCCTTTTTCCTACATGAAGACTTAAATAACAGACTGACTCAAATCCAGAAAACCTTTATTTGCTTGCAGCAAAGAACTCAAAGCGCAATGGCGAGCAAGGTGGAAGGATGCTAACACATCAAATAAACACCTCATTAACGGGGAGGAAAGCGCTTTTAATTTCTCTCTTTCAACCTATGTTTTCCTATTCAATGCATGGAATGGGACCTGCCTCACTCTCCCCCAATCCTCTCTCACTTCTTTTCCTTCGTTATACTGGGTCATAACTGGAAAACAGGATAAATCACTTGATGTGCTAAGATCACATGCCAGGCTCTGGAGGCAGCCCTGCAATGTATAGGCAATTCAAGTGACAGAACTCTTCTGTCAAGTTTGCAGAAAGATAACCTGCTCAGGTTAAAATCCTTATACATGATAAAGTCCTTATACATGCAGAAAAACTGGATGCTATTTCACATATGGCTAAACACAACCAGAGCTGCAAATATCACTCAAATGCAGCAAATCATTAGGGGAAAAACAAAAATCCATGTTCTTTTTTGTATTGCTTATGGAAAAAACTTACAAAGCTTTGAAGCTTATCACCAGGTAGAAAAGGCTGTCAGATGACAGCATTAGACAGCATCTTTTGGGCCTGCTGACTATCAGAGCTGGCGCTTATGAAGAGATTGAGCTGGCACATCAGACACCTGTGTGGGACACTGGAGGCAGACACTGGGCTGGATTCTAATCTGAGACATGCGAACATCCATTCCTGAATAACATGAAAAGCTTCCACTGCTCAGGCAAAGCATCTGATTTCCAGGGCTATGCAGTCATGATCCCATATACCTCAGATTAGAGCTGAGCACAGAGGAGAGAGAAATAATGCCATTAAGGGGGATTTTTATGTGTTTCTTTATCTATTACTTTGGAAAAGGAAATAAGACTTCAAAGTTTCAGAACAAACACTCAGAAAAAACAAAGTTGATGCTTTAGTTTTCTATAAATCTCATTTGTCCAGAGCTATAGCTCCAAACACCGATTCATATTTAGCAATATGTATTTTATTATAACCATTACCAGAAAATCAAGATTTTTGGAATTTTGTACTTCAAGCTGCACTGCTCACTCCAATACTATAAAATGCATCAAACATTAGGTTCCCAGTATAGTCAAAACAGAATTAATATTTAAAACATGATGTTGCAAGCCACCTGGGATGACTTGAAAAAGAAATGAGTTTGCCTTCCAATGAATACTGAGAAAATATAACCTCTAGGGAATGGAGAGTATGAGAGAGTACAGTCCGCATGGCTTATTGACAAATACAAAAAGAATATGAGAGAATGTAAGCTGAGCAATTTTGCACTGATTAAAACAAGTACAATACAGAGGTCTGCCTTCATCTCTTTTTTGTCTAACGGAAGACACCGTTAGTTTCCCAGCTAACAACATGGAGGAAAAGGTATTACAGTCAGCCTTTAACAAAAAATTTGAGAAAGACCATTTTCTGGCTACACCATTACTGTGAGAGTTGGGGCACATTTTGTAGAACAAACAGTCTTAAATCCCTTTCATCTGCATCAGGACAGGGCATTAACTCTGATACTGAATTTGCATTTCTGAAGAAGGAGCTGATAAAATGAATGTGGCCCATTAGCCAGACATGTAACTATTTAGAAGCCGAAGTAAATGATGTCTGTATCCCTAAAACCCAGTGAAAGATTCTGCACTTTCCTTTCGGGAAGTAGGACACAAGCTCTTTAGTTTACACGGAACAATAGGAGACTTCAGTCAAGGCACACAAAGAGCCTTGGAGAGTTGCATAAGCCTAACCTGATGCAGCTTTTTCTTATTAGCTGCAGACGTGCAGACACAGGGGTGGAAGGGGGCTTCTCCTTATCTGTGCTGGCAGCACTCTTCAGAGGATTTGTCTGATGGCTCATAGTCACAGACACTGTACGAGGCGGACAGCCTCAAATGTCTAAACAGAATAGATCACTTGGCTTCACTTCTCCTTGCCTAAGGGAAACTGTGCCTCCATGAGGATCTCACTTCCTACAGGCAGGTGCTGAAGAGTCAGGGCTGCTTACGTACCTGCAACCACTGTTCTCTCTAAGCTGTGCGCGTGCACACAGATCCTAAACCCCGTGCACATGGCGAAACACTGCACGCACAAACATTTGCACAGAAGCACAAAAATTTGCGCAGAAGAAATCTTTTGCGCACACAGCCTGTCAAAAATTAGAGGGAACATTGCCTGCTACCTAGATTCAGAGCGATCCTTCTGCCTCCAAAAGTTTCTTTGAACTTCTCAAAGAGAGACTTCATCCTGGACGAAGGCTAGAGTCCTGGCAGACAAGACCGCTGAGGCTGCCCCCCACCTGTGTGGACAACCTGCGCCAGCTCAGAAATCCTCATGAGCAAGAGCAGTGTGAGCGCCACAACAGCAGTGAGGATTTGTCTCCAAAGGGTTCAGGCCATCCCCAGCATTCTTCTGCCAACTTCACAATCCAAGGGCAGTACGGGCCCAAACTACAGCACAATGCAGTGTTTGCTGAGCCATCGAGCCAAACACAGGTGTTTTGCTGCCTTTGCCACTATGTCTAGCAGTTTTGACAGGTATTCCTAGGAATGACATTGCAGTGCTGCTTTGTACTCATTGAGCTGTGATGCACTCGATGTAATTCCTGCAAAGCCTGGGTGATTTTATGCCCAGTAGCTCAACACTTATTAGTTACACACAGTAGGATCTCAGCAGTAAAAGCTCATATTTCAGGGCATAAACTCATCACTGCAGGGGTCAGGAAGGAGTCCTTTGTCCCAAGTACAGCAACACTCAGCTGGTCCAGTGAATTATGCAGAGTGACAGATTTCCATCTGCCTCTGAAGCATGAAATGTTTGCCACTTCCACATGCAAAATACTAGACTTAGCAGGCAGGTCAGTGATCTGATCCAGTATGGAAAGTCCTACATTCCAGTGAGTTTACAGAGCTGGGGATGTCTGTAGAATGGGATGATAATCAAGAATGGGCTTTTTTTTATCCACGCATACATATATACATGCATGTCTGCAGCACTTCTTTTCATGTTCTAGAAAGTGAGGTCTCAGAAGGGAATTTATAGACAATTTTCTTTTAAAAGATGACTTTGTAAATGCAACACCAGTGAAGAAAATAAGTGGATTCTGACATTTTCAGCAACAAAGGATTAATCTAGTTTACTAGGATGGTTGCTACTGGCTTAATTGCTAGCAGTTTCTGGTAAAGCTAGTTGGGAATTATTTGTCAAAATATTTTTTTCATCAAAAAGGCTGATTCCTTTGTGATAGTGTGGGTTTTGATGAATTTTCTGTTTTGAAACATTTTTGAAATGAAATGTTTGAAATTGTTAAAACATCCCATCTCAACATTTTCAAAAGGAAAAATTCTATTTTTTCAGGTCAAAATAACTGTTTAGAAATTAAGTTAATTTTAAATTTATAATTTTAAATTTAAAAGGTAAAAATCTAAAATAAAATGTTTGAAATTACTGTTTGGATTGATCTAATCTGAAATTTTTCTCGATTTTCAATTTGTGAAAATTTGAGATTGATCTTTTGTCCCAACATATTTAAAATTTTGAAAATTCTTGTAGTATGAGAAAACAGTTTCCTGACCATCCATAATCTCTGTAGTACTATGTGGATATTGGGGACAGCAAGGCTCAAAGGAGGTGCTAGAAGGTAGAAAATTTTAATTTTCTACATTTCCTTCCTGGACTTTGGAAGAGAAAAACATTTTGCCTCATTTTTATTTCAAGCTCGTGTGTGCACTATGGGCATTTCCAGAAAGTGGCTGTGAAATCTTTGGACCCTTCGCGGCTATTCCACTTCACTGAACACAGCATAAGAAGCTGCAAATGTAAAGAGGGCTGAAAGCTCTTGCTGAAGTCCACCCTGTGAGTTATGCAGGAATTAAACTTTGTGCTTGTTCTGGACAAGGACTGGCAAATTGGGACAAAACACCTGCCCCTGGCAAACATCAAACAACATACAATTGCCAAATTCTAATTTATTATGGGCACCATTTCCTCCTGCAGGAGAGACATGTGACCACAAAACTCACTGCCCCTAGCCACATAAGTACCCAACAAGGAGGCGTTAGTGGGAGGACAAATGCAGTAATTCAAGTGTCAAAATACAGAGTAGGTACAATTTTCAAAAGCCCCTAAGTGACTTCGGAAGCCAAGACTCAAAGTTACTAAGACTAGGGATCCTAAGGCACTAAGTCACTTTTGAAACTCAGGACTTAGGTGATTAAGTAACTTAGGTGCTTTTGAAAAATTGATTCATTCTATTAATAATGGTAGTTCTGATGTATTAATAATATTAATTTTGTTTGTTACATAAAAGTTAACCGTGGATGATACAAATTTAAGTTCTGGATTCACACCCAATCTCCCCAAAGCTCAAGCATGAGGAGATCTGAGGTTTTGATTCAGGAGTGGCTCTAACTAAAACAGAACACAGACTTGCTGGAATGGGCCTGAGTCTCAATTTATCTGAACGAGCCTAAATCAGGAATACTTCCATGGAAGCTAAGTTACACCAGCGTTAATACACTTTTAAGATCAGAACCAGGCCCTGTATCCTTTTCCAATAACTGCTAAAATCAACCACTCGGTTCAGATTGTGATGTGGATTCAAATGATGTTCTGCAATTGTTATACCAGCTAAACAGGCCTGTTCCCCCACTGGATTGAGTCTATAAATGGAAAGTACAGGCAGGAACTGAAAGTTATGATTAGCAAATGAGGAATTTCGGTTTGTGGTTAGACCATTAGGGTGTTGTGATCATATGTCATGCTTATCAACTAGTATGTCAAGCCTCTGACATATAGGAAATGATGTGAAATCACTTGAAATTACATACGATTGCTGAATGCCTGAGAGAATAATGAATAGTGAATAACATGCCTCATGTGTGAGCAGCCCCTAATGCTAAACAAATGTCATCTCTCTTCCGTTTAGAAGATTTTGAAATATTAATTCCACGAGAGAGAGAGAGAGAGAGAGAGAACTGCAACAAAAACTACGTTTAATAGCAATAATAGCGCAATTTAACCCGACCAAAATCAGGGAATTAAACAGTAAAGTGGTCATGTGACTGGAGGAGGCTGGAACCAGTGTCTTATTCTAGGAGTGCATAGACTCTGTTTAACAGCTTGGTCCTGACTGCACACTTATTTTGCAGATGAAATCTCTGTAAACCTTTCTGTGAGTAGATTGCTAGAGGTGAGCTTTTAAATGACCTGGGCAGATTGATTTAACTTCCATATACCATCAAAGTCAATATTGGACCAGATTCTCCTGGCCAGCTATGCTATGTTCAGTGCAAGTCCAGAGAAATGAGCAAAACACTGCTCAGAGATAATGAGCACCAGCCCAGTCCCAAGCTCCAGGCAGAGCAGCCTTTAGCCCACTCTAAGTTACACCAGCTGGAAGTGGGAGGAGTCACCTGGATTGAAGAATGGGCCAACAATATCCGCTTTTCTCCTGTACCAGGAGCCAGCAGAGGTCTGGTGGAGGAGCTACGACAATGGTCCTGTACTTTTGGAGCCATGCAGAACTGGGTCCATTAGCTGTACGTTCAGGAGCCGTATGGCATTTTCTCCTCCAAAATGCAAAGTCTGATCACTGAGAACAGGAAAAAGTACTCCCCAAAATGTCCAATACGAGCAGCAAGGTGCCCTCTGTTCCTCTCACACACACATCTATGTGCATCTGTGTACACGTTTGTGTTTCCTTCTCTTCTAGAAATGGCCCGGTGGATTAATGCACTATTTACTGATAATCAGGTTATCTGCAAATCCAAACTATGTCGTGGAGTTCCGAACAGCACCACATTTTCAAAACGCAGTATGGACCAGTACATACTTTAGACTCCTCCATTTCTAACTCACCTAGACAGTAACTAAACGAACAGCACATTCCACGATTGATTTATTTACTGCTACTAATGTTTCCAGCCACACGCAAGTTCAGCACAGTTCAAGATATCAAAAACTTCCATATTACTGTCCCAGTTTATTCTTCACTGCATATTTTCAGCAGGGGGCAGTAAGTCAGCCTATGAATCATATTTATGGTATTGTGAGCCACACTGGCTCTCCCTGAGTAGCACACGAAGAATCCGAGAAAGCATTACAGGTTTTATTTGCAGCTTAGAAATTCATAATCTACAGGTTGTCTATTAGTTATTGAAGGAAGGAACAAAACTGAAAATCATATGGAATGTCCTGCTGTGAAACCAAATCCCTGCACTGCTTTGAAAATCTCAGCTAGTACCTCTTCCTTTGTCTACTTCAATGAATTATTCCATAGTACATCAAAATGAAACTTGTGCCTTAAAAGGAGCACCATAGTTTTCCCTTTTAAGGCACCTCTCACACTTTAATGATATAGTCTTCTCAGCATTTCATACTGGCCACATCCTCCAATGAGGTAAGTTGGCACAGCTCTATTAAATGAAGCTACACTGTTTACACCAACAGAGAATCTGAATCAAACTCTCATATATATTTATGCAGAGTATTTATCAGACACAGGACAGTGAAAGGAGGATCAGAGACACTGGTGTCTTTCATAACCAATTATTGTTAAGCCTTGAGCGTGTAGCTACCAAGCAAAAATTTCTAGGTGAGGTTCACACCTGTGACTGATAATGCTCAAGGTCAATGTTGAGAGCTAATAGCCTTACCTGGGCTGCTGAGCAAGTCACTTCCAGTTACCAAATGGGGACAGCCCTTTTGTCTTTTATTTAAAATACAGGTCATTCAAACACTAAAGAATGCAGAGGTCAAGTCATTACGATGTGTATTTCTCTAAGAGCTGAAGTGCTGATAACTCAGACTGAGGCAGCGAGGAACATTTGCTCTCTAAGCAAACATTGGACATAAAACAGACAGGTTGCGACTTGTCTCCTTTGGTGCCCTGACATGGTCTGATGCTGTGAATGCTCTTTAAGCAAGTGGTGCAAAGTCAAGGAAAGTCCTTTAGCTGATCAGAGAGAGTTGCTTGGCATATCTTCTGTGAGACGGCAAGAAACCTCCATCAAACAGTCACAGTTAATATGTTCTATTTTTTTAGTGCCTTCCACCCGGGACGTCACAGCATTTCACAGCCACTAATTACACCTCACAACACAACTAATGAGACAGGTGTTATGCTCGTCTTACAAATGCCTCAATGGAGGCACAGGATGTCCTTTGCCCAAAACTACACAGCAAGTCAGTGGCAGACATGGGAATGGACCCATGGAGTCAAACTCCCAGTCCCACCGCACTAATCACTAGACTGTCGTTCTCTGTAACATGGCTTCTAGAAGAGTGATCCTGTGTTGATCTCTGAGATCCTCCTTCTTTGAAAGAGACACACAAGATATTCTAAAGGACCAACTTCTGAATGATGCTGCTATGATTGCAGAGTGTTATCCCACAGAAAGGTATGCAGACTGTCGCCCCATTTGCCGTACTGACTACAAAAACAAGGAAAAGGGAGGCTCCTTATAACCTAAATGAAATAATGTATTTACTTGTTACTGGGTTTTTGAATATCATCCCAACGGTTGTAGTTTTAAAGGTGTAACTGAGCCTGGTGGAAGGCCTGAGCTAATGTTTTAAAAATATATATTAAAAATCAGTATTCATCTTACTGAGCTGTGCTGATTTTAAAGCACGTATTTCCTCTATTGTGTGCTATGGCCTAAGGCTCAGACTATCTTTAAAAAAGGACCATTATGAAGAGCTACATATGAGCAGCATGAGCCAAACACTGCATATTTTTCTTCTATAACCAGACAAGATTGGAATCTGCTAAGTGCTAAGAGAAATGACTAAGGTGAACAGAGAGAGACTAGGCTACACATTACAACCTACAACGGATGCATCTTCCTTCTTAACGCACAGATGCTTTATGTTCAAGACAGGCTCTTACCTCTTAACTCTCCTAGATCCAACGTCTTCCCTAGTTGTTCTAATAAGTCAGCCCTGGCTGCGTTCTTTTTGTGCTTTTTGCCATCGTAATGTTGTTGTGCCATCATGGGGTTATTAAACCAGGCTGCACAGAGCTGGCAGTATCTGTCTGAGTCTCTTCTTTGGTGAGGTGAGGACACCACAGGAGAACTATCTGCATGCGGCTGCTTTAGTGAACTCAGAGTGGTTTCTGTAAAAGAAAACAATCAGACATGGAGCCTTCCCAGTCCAACCACTATTCATACCATACCAGAACCTTAAATAGACAGTCCCCACATTTGACACAAAGAAGAATTAGCAGCAGTTAGCACATTCCATTGCAAAAACTGCTGCTCTACATATTTTGAATGATATGGCTTAGAAATCTATCATCTCCCTTAAAACAGAAAGGTTAGTGCATTTAGGTAGCATGACTCTATCCCTCAATTATTTGGATTACACCAGCTCAGGAAGTAAAGCTTCTTTTAGTTGTAGTTATGTGGTTTATTATCAAACTTTACCTGTTAAAACATTCTTGTTAAAACTGCTACTTATATATAAACATACTGGTGAAGAATAATCAAAAATAGTAATCAAAGAGCATAACCTTATGTAGGGACATTACATGTATAAAACCAAACATTTCTCAGGGTAGGAAAACTGTTAGATTTATAATCATCTGAACATTCTTGTTTTCAGTTTGTTTGGTTTTAGAAATGAATAGGAAAAAAACCCAGAAAAATGTATAATGCCACAGATAAAAACAGTATTCAGTAGTCAATTCCTTCTCTCAAATATTTTAATACACTATTAATAGATGCCATCAACATGTAAACCTGCTGGTTTATCCCCTCAGTACTCTCCAAAGTCACCAGAAGGCTCTAGCAGTCTCCTTTTGAAAAAAGTGATCCTGATTCCAAAGGTTTCAAAAGAAAAATGGATCATTATTCATAATACAATACAGGAGCAGCATGTTTGTTCTGTGATCTCTCTGCTGAATATAGTACAGCTGATCAAATTAATTTATAATAAAAGGGTAAAAATTGTGATGCTATTGGAATACCAGAATACACACTTATTAGTACTTAATTGGCACACCTAGCTCATGTGGTTTTCTATTTTTAGATTTTAAATAAAATATCTAATATCAAAATAATTACTTAAAACTATGCTCTCAGGAAATATGCTTACTGGGATGAGTAGGAAAATTTGCACTCTAAAATCAGTTTGAGAGCTCTTCTTCAGATCAAAAGGTTTCACTGCTATTCTAGCTCAACTCTAATGAGATTGCAGCTGTAGGGACTGACAAAGTGATGAAACAACTTCATTATTTGATTCTGCGAAGTTTCTCACTGAGCAAAATAACGATATATTTAGACACATAATTATGACCTGAACCCTCTGTTATCTCCCCCATGGTTCAAGAGTGCTAATACAAGCTACAAATCTTCAGCTGACGGGTATGTGAAAGGATCTCTATTAGCTTTCATTAAGGAAATTGTATCTTGCCTCTAATGTTACTTTCAACCTTATCAATTTTCAGGGTTTTATAAGAGTCTATTGTTTTTTATTGGCAATGACAAAGGTATTGGATTTTCATTGCCTGAATCACAGTTGGTTCAGAAACACAGTTCTCCTACTTCCTAAGCCCTGATCAGAGAACCATTTAGGAAGAGAAAAATATCCTAGACTGATATCTCATGTGTGCTGGCAAGATTGATACGCTGCAGAGTATTAACAAAATGAGCTACTTTGGGTATTAGTTAACAAAATTATTGTATAATTGACTCTTCTGTGGAGACATTTTTTCTCCTCTTTGTATTGGCTAATGGACTTTCTACACACTCTGGTTGAATGTATTTCATTCCACAAAGTGATAGTGTTGTCTATTCACTGTATAGCTATTGTTTCACTGGAACAGTTAGAAACAAAATAAAGAGTAGCTCTGCTAAAATGAGCCTGTCTCCCATTCCCACATCCATTGCTTGCCTTAGATTGTATGCTCTTTGGGGCAAAGATTGCCTAGCGCAATGGAGCTCAATCCTGACTGTAGCTTTTAGGTGCTTCTCCTGTACAGATAATAAATAGGAACACTAGCTGCCCTTACTCTCAAGCAAACACGGCTCACTGATTTTATTCGGTGTTATTATTGTTCCTTTCCCACGTTTTACCCATTCACACTGTCACCGCGGGAGGGACTGTGTGCGGGGGGTTCAGAGAGGGACTTGGGGCCGGCTGGGGTAAATCCACCCCAGCCCTGTTCCGGGTGGGCTGTGAAAGAGTCTGCAGCCCAGAGCAGCCTCCTGATGGGGAGCTTCCAGCAGGGCCATTCTCCCCTCTGCTGCCCAGGGCCACCTGTTTGGCACAACAGCCCCAGGCAAATTCCCCAGTTCCCTGCTGGGATGGGAGCCCACATCACTGGGGAGAGCTCTGGGCACTCGAGGGAGAAATCCTGAGACAAAATCCTGGGGCAAGGCAGCCTCTGCCTCAAGCACCATCCTGGAACGGGCTGTGCCACAACAGAGACCTGCCTCGCTGCCCCCTTCACTCACCCGTGAGCAGGGCCATGTTCTCGCTCTGCAGTAAACACAAACCCTTCGATTCCCATGATAGGCCACAGTCCGCGGACGCCTCCTGGCAAATCAGTTCCTCCCAAAGCAAAACAAGGCTACAACACAGCAGCTCCTCACTCCCATGCCAGGGTCGCCCACCCAAGAGCCATTAGCCACTCTGTCCCAGTGCTTTCTGAGCTGGCTCCAGGGCCCCACCCCGACAGTGCCACCAGTGTTCCCCGGTAGCCCCAGTCCGGTCTCCTCACCTAGGAGCCTGACCCTTCACACTAAGTGTCCATTCAGGACCCCAGCCCTCCAGTGCTGAAAGGGGGCACCCTGGCCACCCTGCCTGTGAGTCCTAGCTCTGCTCCTAGGATCCTTCCACCTCCTCAGCTCCTCTTGCTTCTGGGCCCAGCTTACACTGACCAAGCTGGTCCTTTCCCGAATTCCTGGTGGCCTCTGCACAAGCCTTCCTCACTCCCCGCATCTTGGCAGGGTTCCCCAGAGAACCCCACCACAGCTCTCCACAGACTTCATCTCTGGCAGGTCGGTCGTTGAGCGCCTTCAGCTGTTTCCCCTCCAGCTACTTTCTGCTGCTCCTTCCACCTCGCCCTGTTCTCAGGCAACACTCACCCATCCCTTCCTGTAGCGTTTCATCTCCCCTTTTCATAGCCCAGTGGCCTTCTCTGAAGCCCATTTGGGAGGCAGCTAATCAGCCACAGGTGCACTACACCCTGCTCCCCTTTAAAGGGGCCAGTCACCCTCTGACAGGGACATACACTCTCCACAGCCCACACAGGGAGTTGATGGGCCAGCTCCTGTCTCAACTATGCCCCTGAGCTGACAATGAGTCCCGCACCATTCCTGCGCGGCCCAGATCTCTGGTTTGGATGATAGCCAATAGAGAGGGACTGTGCAGATACCCAGTATCCATGTCTCACCACTTCAAAGTCCTTCACTTTCGAGTGTCTTGGCTAAGACCACCTAAGGAAATAGTGTCACACCCACACCCACTCACCATTGGGTTACAGTCACAGAGCGTGGTGCACACACACACACACAGAACTCCATACGTGGCTTCGTGTCAGTCCTGGAGCAAAGCCTTTGGATACAACAGCCCGAGTGTCCCTCTCCGATCACATCTCATCACATGCTGCTCTTCTGTTTGTATCTCTAGCAATGGTGTGAGAAACAGGAAGGTTGTCCGAGACTGATCTCCATTTCCTGGTCCCTGTCACACGGGTTACTAAGATCATACAGCCTGCATCTCACAGCAAGGGCCACGGACTCCAGTAACTACTGTTCATGTCCTGTCCATCAGCAAACAACAGAGGGGGTCACATACACAAATGTAACTGACTCTCACTCAGAGGTGACGTTTTAGTTCCTTCTGGCAGCTCTTCCTAGGCGAGAGCTTCCTGCTCATCACCAGGAGCCTTGTCTTGGTCTCCAGTTCGGAGGGTGCAGAATTCTCCGTGCAAGTGCTACTCACTCCCAGCTTGGTAAACACAGTCATGTAGTTAGAGGTTTAATATCCACTATTTATGCCCATTTTTATTTGGACCTAAATTAGCTGAGGATATGACCATTTCCTTGGATCTCTTCCAACCCACCCATCCTCATATGCTTTGCATGGACTGGGAATAATATGCCCCCCAAGCCTTGCTGGAAGCATGCCATACTACACACTGTATTGTTCCGTACATTTCTTGCTAACTCCATATATACAGTGCTGAGATGTTTCCAGCACAGGTCCCAGACACTTTGGTGCTTTCTCCCACAGAAATATCGTAACTAGCTCTGCTCTTTCTTTTGAGCCTCACACAGTTCTTATTATGCTAGTAAAGAACAAAATTACTTCTCCAAAACAACTCACAAGCAGCAGTTACTGCTCGGGAAAGGCCAGATGGCATTTTCCTCATAAAATCACTTGTTTCTCAACAAATAAAAGCAATCTGTCTATAAATTCAGTGCCTTGCATTCCAAAAGGACAAATAAATCCATACAGGCACTGAACACAATCCAGATTAATGACAGGAAAATAGTTTGTGATCATGTAATTCAAGACTGCATTGTAATGCACACACACAAGTGGGCAGAGTTAAGGCTGCAAAGTGAAGCAATCAAAAATCAGGAAATAAGCATATTAGACAACCTACGATTCTTTTAATGCAGTATTTTTGTGTGGAATTTTAATTAAATCAAGTGTAGCTTTCCTTGTGTATTACTGCCAACACTAATAGTTTAGCAGCTCACAATCCTCCCCTATGCTTAATAATCAGTGTCAACAACTGACCAATGCTTTGAACAAAAAATCATAGAACTGGAAGGGATCTCAAGAGGTCATCTAGTCCAGTTCCCTGCACTCAGGGGAGGACTAAGTATTATCTAGATCATCCCTGACAGGTGTTTGTCTAACCTGCTCTTAAAAATCCCCAATGATGGCGATTCCACCACCTCCCTAGGCAATTTATTCCAGTGCTTAACCACTCTGACAGTTAGGATGTTTTTTCCTAATGTCCAACCTTGCTGCAATTTAAGCCCATTGCTCCTTGTCCTATCCTCAGAGGTTAAGAACAATTTTTATCCTTCCTCCTTGTAACAACCTTTTATGTGCTTGAAAACTGTTGTCATGTCCCCTCTCAGTCTTTTCTTCTACAGACTAAACAAACCCAATTTTTTCAATCTTCCCTCCTACGTCATGTTTTCTAGACCTTGACTCATTTTTGTTGTTCTTTGGACTTTCTCCAATTTGTCCACATCTCTCCTGAAATGTGGCACCCAATACTCCAGTTGAGGCCTAAACAGCACGGAGTAGAGCGGAAGAATTACTTCCATGTATAGTCTTAAGTGCAGTTTGGAGCATCTGCTGTTCCCCATTCACTGGAACGCCTCCTTCTTACTGCATTGTGCAAAGTTCAGGTAAAAAGTACTCCCTGCATAAATGGCTCTGTCTACTTACTGTACTCACAGTATAGTATATTCTACTAAAACCCTCATTATCCGTGGTATGCCCCAATCAAGGAGAATGGACTAAGTGACATACCAAGCTAACCCAAAAGCAGAAGCCCATTCAGTTTTACACCATTTTGATATCGATGCTCTCCAGTGTACTAGGTGGGGTATGTTCTTCTCAAAGATTCCCAGGCTGTGTGGCTGTAAATTGCGGTGTCTGGATGTGACAAAGAATCCTGTGGCACCTTAAAGACTAACTAAAGTTTTAGAGCATAAGCTTTCGTGGGCTAATACCCACTTCGTGTCTGGATGATTATTCCAGTTCAGCCAAACCTTGCAGATGTGTTTCATGCTTTCTCCCTGTATTCCTATACACACCCTGTATCGTGAGAGTTGTTAGTAGCAGACTTCTTTTTTTTTTTTAAAGGGGAATGGAAGAATAATTGCTTCAATTGCAATTATCCTCTCTAGTCTTATAAAACAAAATCTTTCTATTCTTATCCTTATTTTTGACCGCTGGGATTATCCGCAATAACTGTGGAAACGTTTGGGCATCTGGCATCTTATAATAAAGAGTTATTACGTGTCAAGATCCAGGAGTTATAGTTATGCGCTATATTGGACATGCTGCTCTAAAGTTAAATATGTTGGCTCCTTTGGCCAGGTTTGCCCTTGTTTATATGTTAGCTGCTGCCTGGAGGGAGACTAGGGTGGCATAAGTTCACGCAGCTGGTGGTGTCCTCAGGATTTATGTCCGCTACACACTAAAGAATTATGACTGGAGCATACTATTCTCTTTGCTGCTGTGTTAGCTAAATGGGAAAGTGAACTCCAGATTGCATGTAAGAGCCTGTCTCGCATCAACTCTTCCTTCACTGACTCGCAAGACATGCTGGTCAAAACAGCATTAATGGGGGGGTGGGCATTAGTGAGACTCGAATATAGGCCTTTGTCTTTTCCATTAAGTGATCTTAGTAGTTAGGGATAAAGCAGCCATCACGCTCCCTCAAGTCACCAGGTATCACTGGTCTACAATTTTTTAGAAGTCGTCTGCTTCAGAGATAAAATGTGATATTTATTATGTATTTTGATGTGCTGAATTCAAATATGACAATTAAAACAACTGATTGGCTACTGTTTCTAAGATATTTAAGTTTTTACATTTTATGTCTATGTATATTGTGTAGATAGTAGAGTTTTAATCATAAATTGTAAACCTAGGTCTTTTCATGTGTTTATGGTTGCTTTACATGATAATATTTCACCTGTCCTGTTTATGTAACACTTTAAAAATTAGCAAAAGGGTTATATAAATAAAATGTATTATGAAACAAAAGGCAAAAAACTATTATGTACATAGTTTAGTCCTATTCAGTGTCTACTCGGCGCTTCTTGGCTTGTCTCTTGTATTCATTAAATGGAGCATCTCTTGTCACTGTCCAGCAATAGTCTGCAAGCATTGATGGGCTCCCTTTGCCCTGATAGCGTTTCTCCATCGTTGCAATGTCCTGGTGAAATCGCTCACCGTGCTTGTCGCTCACTGCTCCGCAGTTTGGTGGAAAAAAATCTAGATGAGAGTGCAAAAAATGTATCTTTAGTGACATGTTGCAACCAAGGCTTTTGTATGCCTTGAGGAGGTTTTCCACCAACAACCTGTAGTTGTCTGCCTTGTTGTTTCCGAGAAAATGTATTGCCACTAACTGGAAGGCTTTCCATGCCGTCTTTTCCTTGCCACGCAGTACATGGTCAAATGCATCATCTCGAAGAAGTTCACGAATCTGAGGACCAACAAAGACACCTTCCTTTATCTTAGCTTCACTTAACCTTGGAAATTTTCCACGGAGGTACTTGAAAGCTGCTTGTGTTTTGTCAATGGCCTTGACAAAGTTCTTCATCAGACCCAGCTTGATGTGTAAGGGTGGTAACAAAATCTTCCTTGATTCAACAAGTGGTGGATGCTGAACACTTTTCCTCCCAGGCTCCAATGACTGTCGGAGTGGCCAGTCTTTCTTGATGTAGTGGGAATCTCTTGCACGACTATCCCATTCGCAGAGAAAACAGCAGTACTTTTTGTATCCAGTCTGCAGACCAAGCAAGAGAGCAACAACCTTCAAATCACCACACAGCTGCCACTGATGTTGGTCATAGTTTATGCACCTCAAAAGTTGTTTCATGTTGTCATAGGTTTCCTTCATATGGACTGCATGACCAACTGGAATTGATGACAAAACATTGCCATTATGCAGCAAAACAGCTTTAAGACTCGTCTTCGATGAATCAATGAAGAGTCTCCACTCATCTGGATCATGAATGATGTTGAGGGCTGCCATCACACCATCGATGTTATTGCAGGCTACAAGATCACCTTCCATGAAGAAGAATGGGACAAGATCCTTTTGACGGTCACGGAACATGGAAACCCTAACATCACCTGCCAGGAGATTCCACTGCTGTAGTCTGGAGCCCAACAGCTCTGCCTTACTCTTGGGTAGTTCCAAATCCCTGACAAGGTCATTCAGTTCAGCGTGTGTTATGAGGTGTGGTTCAGAGGATGAGGATGGGAGAAAATGTGGGTCCTGTGACACTGATGGTTCAGGACCAGAAGTTTCATCCTCTTCCTCGTCTGACTCAAGTGAGAATGATTCTGGTGCATCAGGAACCGGCAGTCCTTCTCCGTGGGGTATTGGGCGTATAGCTGATGGAATGTTTGGATAATGCACAGTCCACTTTTTCTTCTTTGATACACCTTTCCCAACTGGAGACACCATGCAGAAGTAACAATTGCTGGTATGATCTGTTGGCTCTCTCCAAATCATTGGCACTGCAAAAGGCATAGATTTCCTTTTCCTGTTCAACCTCTGGCGAAGATTTGTTGCACAAGTGTTGCAGCATATGTGTGGGGCTCACCTCTTGTCCTGATCTCCAGTTTTGCAGCCAAAATAAAGGTGATAGGCTTTCTTAACCATAGTGGTTATACTGCGCTTTTGTGATACAAAAGTCACTTCACCACAAACATAGCAGAAGTTATCTGCACTGTTCACACAAGTACGAGGCATCTCTGCTCACTTTGGCTAAACAGAAATGTGTCCCTTTGCAAAATCAAACACTGACAAATAAGAGAGCATGACACTGTATGATTTCTAGAGTTGATATAGGGCAATTTGTTCAGCAGAGTGATGTAAGCTTCGTTATGATTGCATCATCCATGACTTCTAGGAATAACATGATGCAATTCATATCATGTATGACGCAATACCAGCTTCAGATTGCATCATTCATTGTTTTGCCTAAAAAGCAAGTACTGTCCAAACCCAGTCATAGATTTATTCATAGATCCAGTCAAAGATGTATTTTAGTCATTTCTGGTTTAAATTGAGATCCCTTCCCTTTATAACTCACTTATCCTCCGCCATTCCCATGTCAAGGGTCATATATACTGACCCAATAGCATATCTTGAAAACTAGAGCCAATCAACAATTTTAAGCATCATTTTCGTTCTCAGTGACCCAGAATTAGTAAAGTTTGACTACATTTATTTCAGAAGCATTTTGGCTGTAGAGCAGTGTATTCTGTGCTACCAAAGCCCATAATCTCCATGCTCATAAGAGTCCAGTGTGGAATTTACTACTCATTCCAAGAGCCATTGGCTGCATTGGATGTGGAAGGAAAAGATGTGAAGGCCAAGAGATTTCCCTCTATGTGCACTTTTAATAGCACTTTCTATCTGTGTGAAGGGAGTGTACTGAGCTACCAAACCAGAACTCCTCTGTCTCACTAGTGGTACTGTTTTACACTAGTCTGTGCTCACTTTGCACAGATGTTCACAGTGGTGAAGCATTAGTCCTCCTCTTAGTGATGCATTTGTAATCCAGTATCTATTTTTGTAGAGTTGTATCCCTTAGACCTAGTTTACAACTACAGCTAGACCTGAACTACTGCCATATTTAACCAACAATTAATGAAAGACATTCCGTATCTACCAAAACTCATCATCTTCCTGAACAGAAATAAATGAAAGTTGATTTCACTGCAAATGGGAACTTATCTTTTTGACATACAGTACCTTCTAGCCAGAAACAGGACGAAATGTCATTCCATCAGCAGCAACATGAAAATAATTACTCCAAGCAAAAATTTCAGACTTTTTTAAAAAAAACTGTTCTTCCTTCCTTTGACTCTGGTTCTACTGGTGGAAAATGTTACATAACTTATAACAGTCTGTCTTGCATTCTTTTTTGGTATTGAAGGGGCGTGAGGCAACATTTACAGTTAAACACTTCTGCACACTGGTGATGGACAACTGTTTGACTTATTTCTTGTGTACAACACTTTCTAATCATAGGGCTACTTACAAAGGCACTAAACTTCTCACCCTATCCAAGAGGAGCTCAGGATAACAATACTAAGAAATTAACCACTCATCTGTACCATTACAAAAGAGAATTGTGGAAATATAGTTTCCCTCAGAAAAGAAGAAATTCCACAGATAAGGTTTACACTGAGAGCTTGTCTTCACTAATCACTTCAGCGCTGCTGTACCATGCCAGCGGAAGAGTTTCTCCATTAGCATAGTCAGTCCACCTCCCAGAGAGGCAGTTGCTATGTCAATGGGAGAAGCTCTCCCATCAACATAGCACTGTCTGAGCGAGGTGTTAGGTCAGTTATAACAACGTTGCTCAAGGGTGTGGATTTTTCTACCGCTATAGGCCTGTAGTGTAGGCTTGGCCTGACTGTAAAGTGGATTTATTGTCACAACCAAATTCTGAGTGTTATTTTATTCCATCACTTTCAACAGATCTGAGACTGAAAAACTGAATCAGGCACTAATGGAGTGAAATGCCACGGAAATTCTGTTCACGGTGTTTCCTCATGGAAGCGGTGTGCAGATCATTGCATCTCTAAAAACATGGGTGCCGTTGACATTTTACTTTGCAGTATCATTCCTTACCCAGAATGGCAATGTTAGATCTTATACTTCACGTTAACTACCAGCTGTGGAATCACTGCTCCTGAGACATAGCACTTCCGCAAACTGTCCTAATCTCCTGGGGCTGAAGGGCCATTTTCCACCTTCCTGAAATGGCAGGTCCCCAGTACTTGGATAAATGAGGGTAGCAGCTATTATTTTACCCACAATTCTCTGTTTTATAATTTTCACTGATGACTCAATGCGAGTTGACAGAAGATGCTAGAAATGACTAGAGAAATCCATCAGTTGTGTTGGTGACATGAAGCCTCTGAGGGCGCCAGCATCACACAGCAAAAGGAACGGGAAAGGATCAAAAATATTTCACCACACAGTGATGAGACATCACTTTTTCCAGTAATGAAAAAGCTTATTGTCAAATCACTCCACAACCTTCTAACTGCTCCAATTGGGAAACGATAAAAGATCAGCATTTTGTTAACTCTGAGATAAAATTCAGAAGTATAATATTTCTGAAAGAAATTGAAAAAAAATATTCTGTGATACTGAGTACACAGGAAAACCAGAATATCAAGTAGCAGTTTGCTCTCAAAACCAGGATACAATACAAGTTTGTGCAGTGATGCAGAATACATTGAAATGTATCAGCATTATTCCCATGGTCAGAGAGGAAGACTGCTGTGTAATGAGTAATTATTATTTAAAGCTATCAAGAAAAGCATCTAGATTACCAGATAGACGTACCAGGATAATCCTTCTTTGCTGATAAAACTGCTATGGCAAAGAATATTATACATGTAAGTGTGCTGCACTGTTTGAACTATATAGGGCATACATTAGTCAAAGTTGAAGATTTATGTAGCTTCACACTGTTTCAGAAGATCTTTACTAATTCAAAAGAGAGCTCAAACAACAAGTCTGGATCTAGCATGAAAATACATGCAAAAGGACTAAACCACCCTCAGCTGTACTAAACAACAGTGAAGAAAACTGGGCATACAATACATCTGCATGT
Source organism: Dermatemys mawii (assembly GCA_007922305.1). Lineage (NCBI taxonomy): Eukaryota > Metazoa > Chordata > Testudines > Dermatemydidae > Dermatemys > Dermatemys mawii. Next base: position 685,581 of record ML677387.1, on the reverse strand, counting down.
TAAAACAAAGAATTAGAACATCATGAATAGATTCATAGATTTTAAGGCATTGTGATCATCTAATCTGACCTCCTGTATAACAAACCAAAGAATTTTATGCAGGTACTCCAGTACCGAACCCATTAACCTTTGTTTGACTACAGCATATCTACCAGTGGTGAGTTGAAGACATCAAGGATTGGAGAATCCACCACCTCCCTTGGTAATATTTCGTTCCTTTAGCATGTTTGAACATACTGCTTTTAGAAGAGACAGTTCATACAGCAGCAGATATTATAGTGGGCTCCAGGTGACTGCAAATGTTTTCACATGTACATCCTGCACTGTGCATTGCCATCCCTTTAGTTCCTAACTTTGCAGGCAAAAAGATTTCATCAATCTCATGGCTGGAGGGGAGAAGTTTAACAAAGCAGTCTCTTTTAACCCCAGCGTTTATATGCTCTGTAAATGTGAGAGAGTTCTGTTCAACACACTTTTTTGATTTTCCATGTTTATATTCATCCCGAGATGAAAAATGAAGGAGAAGCAACTGATACATACAACCAAGGACTTTCACTGGTCTGAAGAGTGCTAATGTTAATGAATTTTTAAGGCTAAGCAGATTTGTGCCTGGTTAATAGTTAGATGGGTGCCCAAAAGAGAATACTTGGTGTTTTAGATTTGCAAGAGCACTGGCTGTGCTCGCCAATCTGGGGTCAGGGAGGGTGAGTCCTATAATACTAGCTGAAGTCAATGGGGCCTACAGCACTCAACACCTCTAAAACTGTGCCTTTTATCTCTCTTCTTAACAATATTATACTTTGAAAGGGTTTCTGTCGGATGTTCCCCACCATGAATCAGTGACAGGGCTGTGCAGTTGAGGGAGTGGGGGACTTGGGTTTCATTCAATCATTCTTATCTTCTCTCTTTGGTGGAGAGTCTAATGCAGTGGCTCTCAACCTTTCCAGGCTGCTGTACCCCTTTCAGGAGTCTGATTTCAAGTTTCATCTCACATAAAAATTACTTGCTTACAAATGAGACATAAAAATACAAAAGTCCCAGAGCACGCTAATACTGAAAACTTGCTTTGTTTCTCACTTTTGCCATAGCACTATAAAATACAGTGATATGAACAGAAATATCATATGTGCATTTCACTGTGGCACTTCAGCCTGTTTTTCACTTGTGAGCCTTGTCTGAAGCCCAAGCCCCAGGCAGCAGGGCTGAAGCATGTAACTTAGCTTTGCGGGGTCCCCTATGACAGGGGGCCCCGTCTGATTGCCCTGCTTGCCACCCCCAATGACAGCCCTACACTTGCAATTCCCTCTAAACCGGGCCCATGACTCACCTGGGGGCTGCAGCCCCCAGGCTGACAAACACTCATCTGGATGAGTTGAGTATCCCTGAAAGACCCCCTGCGCAGAGCCCTGGCTGAAAACCACTGTTCTAATGGGCATATGCTCTGATTCAATCCACAGCCTCAGCTCTTTCGTTTAAAGAACAGTCACTGCTTGAATTGCTACAACCAATGGTTTACTTCTGAGTGGATTAAAAAAATCCTAATATTAAATGTTATTTTGCTCTCGTTCTCTCACAAAACTCTTCAACTAAGATTCATCCTGAGACAGAATATATGGAAAAAGCCACTGGAACCTGGAGTGTCTCCCAGCCTTGGCGGACACTCCAAAGTATCACTGAACAAAAGGCACCTACTGTCTAGAGAAAGGAACAGAACATGGTTTCTGGAGCCAGTAGTTCCACCATCAGACTCAGAGGTAGAAGTTTCAATAGGAAGGTTGAGCTGCGCATAGGTAAATCTTCCTGCAACCACTTAAGTCTTCCATAAAAACAGAGAATAGTCTCTGGGGAGCTCTTCCTGGAGCTGTTCTAAGAAAACTCCATGGACAAATCTTAGTTGTGTATTTGTGCTCTAGAACGTGGGGCCACTTACCCCACCAGAGCACACAGTTACCAGCAGATTTTTCTGTAAGCCTGCACTGAAATCAAATTTGTTAATGCAATGTGAGTAATGCTTGGCAAATAGACCTTGAGATGCTACTTCACACATAGCAACTGCCACACTGACAGCTGTCTGTACGTGACTCCTAGGACTCTCAAAGGAGAATCTTCGAAGCAGCAGTCTGGAGTATGAGAGAGATCCTCTGTTACATGGAGCACAAAGGAGCTGGTCTCCATTCCAGCAAAGAAATCTCAAAAGAAACTGGTTCTTCAGGGAGTCCACATAAAAGCTGTATTTAAAGGGGAGTGCTTGAGAACTCCTGGAGAAGGATGGCCACTGCTGATTAATATATTCCCATTGCTTAGATTCATCAGATCAAGTATCTAGAAGACTTGATGAATACTTGAGTTATTCTTTCCTAGTGATTACTAGAACGGAAGAGCTTATTACACAGCGAGATATGCAGCAGGGGGTGCAGGTGTATTACAGACTCAGCTCACTTGATTCAGATTAACAAAATTATAATCAGGGCTCTTTACAGTGCTGCTTGGGACAGTGTTGTGGGCAATGTGTTCTCTTTATGTAGGAGAGGTGCAGCATGGGCAATACCACTGCAAGTTTCCACTACACAACCTTTTACCCCGTTCTGGTAAGGTAACATCAGTCTGGAGAGGTAATGTCAGTGTCCATGTCCATTCAGTCCTTGACTAGTTAAGGCCAATTAATTTATGGTGTGGGGGTTTCGGGTTTGTATATGAACATATGGTTCATTAGGAACTGAAGAGACATCAGGATTAGGTAGTTGGTGAGTTGAGACCATAGCCAGTGGCAGCGTCAGCTTTTTTGCCACCCTAGGTGGTGAAGCCAAAAAAATGCGCTGCCACCAAAATGCCGCCGAGGAAGGGAGGAGGGGAGGAGCGCCGCCCCAAATACAGACAGTGCGCCGCCCCGCCATGGTTCGCCGGCCCTAGGAGGAGCAGCCACCGAAATGCCGCCGAGGAAGGGAGGAGGGGAGGAGCGCCGCCCCAGATACAGACAGTGCACCGCCCCCCCCATGGTTCGCCGGCCCTAGGAGGAGCAGCCACCGAAATACCACCAAAGGAGGTATGGCTGCCGAAATGCTGCTGAGGAGAGGAGCAGTGCCGCCCTATTTACGGACAGCACGCCGCCCCCGCATGGTTCACCGGCCCTGGGGGAACTGCCGCTGACGTGCCACCCTGCAAATCCTGCCGCCCTAGGCGACTGCCTAGGACACCTAGTGTTTGCACCGGCCCTGACCATAGCCTATCATGCTGACCAATATTGTCATGTTGTTTCCTTGTTTTCGTCATCTGTCTCCAGCTGTTGTTTTTTGTCTTATACATCGAATGGAAATTCTTTGGGGCAAGGGCTGTCTTTTTGTTCTGTGTTTGTACAGCACCTAGCACAACGGGGACCTGGTTCATGACAAGGGCTCCTGGGTGCTACTGTAACACAAATAACAAACAACAACTAATTTCACATTGGCCAGAAAACAGTTTAGGATTTGAACTATTGACCGAAATGTGAAGCACTCCACATGGCTCAGAGAACCGACAGTCACTCAGCCATTTGAGGCTTGATCCAAATCTCATTGAACTCAATGGGCTTTGTATCAAGCACTTCAGGCTGATATTTTTGCGTAATGGTCGGAGATACATTTCCAACTTAAGCAAAATGTGAGTTACGCAAGGCACTCTGGAACGGAACGCTTGTGTAAATCGGGGAGCATCTGTATAAAAACAAAGGTATTCTTTCCAAGGATGCCTTTCTTAGTGTTTCCCATCATGCAAGTCCAACTGTGATGCATACACTAAGGACAAAGGCCTGATACTGACCTTCCAAGCAAGAAAGGAACTTTACATTGAGTCATTATGCCATCTCATATTGGTTCTCTTAGCACTGATAAGGGGTTAGAAGCCGTGGGCACTGTGGCACCCAAAACTTGGGCAGAAACATAACAAGGTTGCAATAACTTTCATGCCCAGTCTGAGTTCCCATATTCGGGTCCCAAACCACTCAGGGCAAAATTTTCAAAAGCACTTAAGTTACTTAGGAGCCTAAGTCTTGCTGAAAATGAATTGGACTTTGTCTCTGGAGCCACTAAGGTGCTTTTGAAATTTTTACCCATAGTGCCTTCAGACAGGAAGCCGCACCAGTTGGTCACCAAATGCCCACTGTATCCATTATATTTCTATAATTCAATTGATGACGACTTGTAATGATTCTCTTCAGGAAGACATTCTTTAGTTAAAACAACGAGTAAGCCATGGTTTAAAGTGATTCCTGTTATTCCCCCAGGTAAAGGGAGTGATAATTCTTAAGCACAACAAGGAAGAGGATAAAAGACAAGCGCTATTTTATACTTCACCATCTACAATCTGTAAAGCAAGAAAAACCTTAATTATACCTAGGATTTACACATGACTCATTAAACGAGGATATAAAATGCACAGCTAAATTTAAAATCCTTTCTAAAGGAACTGCCCCTGGTAGTTACAGTGAAATACTTTGCACGTATTACAGCCCAATGTTAATGCCCATTTAGTATCCAGTATCCTCTGTCTGGACTGAAGTGCCTTGGAAGTCCAGGTTCACAGAATGTTAGAAGTTGAAAGGATTTTATGGATAGGCAAAGAACAAGATGGCTAAATTATCTGATTCCGGCATTTGTCTTTTTTAAATGTAAAAGTTAATGGGCCTGCATTATTGGAATCACTGCAGAGAATGGCATGAATGCCATGTAGGCAAAAATCAAGAGGCCAATGATCCAAAATGTTTTAAAGACTAGATTTTCCTCTACAGTGAGAGCAGATGATATTCTGTCCAGTGCAGTAACTACAAGGGGTTATTAAACATATTAGCTGAATTGTCAAATAACATCTAATAATGAAGGTGAGTCTTGACGTTGGTTATACATGCTTGGAGGAGACACTGTCTTCCAGTGCACAGATGATTTTCAGAAACATGGAAGCAGAGATAACATTCTAATGTAAGGGCCAACACTGCCTGATAAACTACTAATCTACGTGAACAACACGGGCAATAATGGCATCAGCCGTTTTTTTAAAAAGGTTCTTATGACAGCAAAAAAAATGAATAGCTGCTTCTGCTGATCTTTATTAGTTAGCTATCCCTTTGCTTACTGAATCAACAGAGTCATTTGAGCTGCTTTCTAATATCGCCTCATATTCATTGTCTGGGGACCTACCTGTGGCCTTTAGTGCTGGCTGTTCACCAAGCAACAGTTTCAACCTTTTGGCGTGGATTTTGCCTTGGTAATGTGATTCAGCCACCACTGCCGAGGTGAAGGACATGTTACATAGTGTGCAGCATTTGTTCTTGTCCACCGAGTCGGCATCGCTGCCCTGGAGGGAGACAAAAGAAACAGAGTTGTCAAGAAAAACCAGACAGACCTTTGCAGAGAAAGAGGAAGAGCAAAATCCAGTTCTGTGATGTCACTGCAAAGCCACAACCACCCCAGAAATCCAGAGGGGCTTTTCCCTTCTTTCACTATCTGAAACGCAACCTCCATTTGCGGCCCAAGCATTAATTAGACGTAGTGAATTACTCTCCACTTCAGATGCTTCCTACCCCCGAGTGTTCCTGGAATGGATGACAGCACATAGCCAGCTTTAATAGGAGTCCCAGTAGGCATGAGGCCTTGGGTGCTCAAGGAGACCATGGTATTACATGGTTTATAAAACCATTCGGGCAACCCCTTAGCGAGCTCACATGGTGGCTCAAAAAGGATGTGGATGGAATCCACTCATCACCTCAGCCCAATCCAACTACGGCCTCAAAGAAAGGAGACACTGATGATTCAGAACAGATACAAGCTCTGATGCCAGTTGCTTTGGGGCTCTCCCTGTTGCTCCTTTGCTGTGGTAAGCCTCCTGGGGTGTAACTCGCTCCCTGCCAGTTATTAGGGCTCCTTCCCCCGCATACTTTCAAATGACCCCTCAAGAGGTTCCCTTCGTGGCTGGCCCCATATTTGCTTTCACTGACTAGGGGGGAACTAGGAAATCAGACACCTAGGTTGTTATAACAGATGTTACTTATTGGCCAAAGAGGTGGTCTCTTTTATAACGATTTTCAAAATGTGCCAAGGAGCAGCTAGAACATGACAGGCCTCATTAGAGGATGGGGGCACAAAAACCAACCAGGCTGGGGGTTTCACCGGTGCAATGAACCACATTCCAATGGGATTTGGGCACTACACTCCCGCAGGCACCTATGGAAATCACAGCCTAAATGTTTAGATTATTGCCCCTCTTTCTTTGGTGTGCTAGAGCCTGGGGCTGGGTGCTAGGGTGACCAGACAGCAAATGTGAAAAATCGGGACGGGGGTGGGGGTAATAGGCTTCTATATAAGAAAAAAGCCTCAAACATAGGGACTTGTCCCTGTAAAATCAGGATATCTGGTGCAGGGGCATTAAAGGGGTTCCACTAAAGGGGATCCTGGCTGCTGCTGATCTGGTGCAGAGGTCATCTCTGAAGTAATGCTCTATGGTGGTGTAACTGGCCAGTGTCACACAATGTATAGAAGCCATGCTGCCTAGTAGATGGAATGCCATAGCTGAAAATATAAGTATAACGGCAGCTCCCTCCAATGGGCTCACCTACAAACAATCTGCACACCCATCCTGCTTCACAAGGGTGAACGCTCCATAAGTTACCACTAACGATCTATAATAAGTTCTGATTCAGCTCACTCAGTCTCTCTCAACCTACAGATGCAAGCTGTGTTTCCATGGCCAGCAGCCATGCAAATTTAATTTTTGCTGAATTGAGCCCATTTAAACAAAAGTGTGCTTCTGGCCACCTTTTAGAATATAAGTGATAATTTCTCCCAGTAATGTGATTTTTTTCAGAGTGGTCTTTAAAAATTAACAACACCCCCACCACACACACACACACACCGCAGTGAAATGCACAACATGTGCAAGGCCCTGCTGCTCTGAGCCAGTACAGTTCTATAGGAAAGTGCATCCAGAAGACCTAATTTGTATGTCATGAATAATTAGGAAGCCACATGAAGATTTGTGAGATGATAAACACGCATTGTAAACACAAACTGCTGAAATTCCTGGAGGATTCAGAGACAATCTAACCTTGCTGGAGACCCACATCCATTCGCTGCACTCAGCGCTCCTCTTTCCTTATATCCCTCGTTCCCCAAGCATTTCCTCCTGCCCCAGCAACGTGCCCCTTACAGCTGCAGCCAGTTCCCCTGGCCTTAATTATGGAAGCATCTCTACAGCCTAACGGGAGAACAATGCCAGGCCTGAAGCAAACACTGAAAAAAATTGCTTTAGTTCCTGTTGCGGGGAAGGGGGAGGTTGTTCCTTTTACACTCTCCGAGGCGTCTCATCCCCCTGTGCCTGAGGTGAGAGGCCTAAGCAATGTGGAAGGAGCTCGGGAGAGAGAGAGCGCGCAATTTCTCTTGGACAGCAGCCTGAGGAATGGAGAGCCAGAGAGGCCATCAGAAAAGCAGACTGGCAAGGGGTGATGGAAGAAATAAAGATTCTAAAGGGTCATAAAGTGGGAAACCAGATGATGCCTGCTGGGAGGTCAGCACCCAGAGAGATGAGCATTGGGCAAACAAAGACAGCGTGGGTAGCTCCATCTCCTTCGCAAGGTGCATGGGAGATGGCCAGCCCTGGGAAGGGGGAGAAAAACAAAATAGTACTCCCTCAGCTAGAACTTGCCCTGGAGTGATCGAGGCTTTTTTTGGGTTGGGGGAGTGTAACAGGGAGGCTTGCTCCTCGAGGGCTGAGTTCCAGTCATCTCCAATACTTTTGTGCTGATTACATGGGCTCTCCATGATACTTTCAGAATTCTTCTATAACACTGTACTTTGAAGGACTGTAGTTTCGTTGTTTGAATGTCCATGTTTCACAGCCATAATTTAACATGGATCAAATGTGAATTTAAGAATCAGAATTTAGTCTTCAGTTTTGTGTCACTTTTAAGCAGATATTTATACTTCCAAAATGTCTCTTTCACTCTCTCTGTTCTGGTTCTGATTTCAGCACCCGATCTTCCATCTTCTGTAATGATGCTTAAGCAGCAATAATTTCTCACTTGCTGCATAGCTTTGTGTTCACTGGAATGTTGCATGTTTTCCCGAGATCCCTGCATATCACCATAATTTGGCTTGTTCACATTCAGCACTAGAGGATATATAATCTCCACTAACTTCATCAGACTTTCTTCTGAATCAGCCGACAACGTCATCTACATAGTGAATGTTATTCATCTATTTTCCATTCATCTTAACACCATCTTGTTTCTTCGATTAAGCACTAACTATAAATGTTGAATAAAGTGACATTATACAACCTTATCTCACTCCTCTCTTGATCTCTATAAGATTTTCATTTTAATCTCCCATTATAATCAACTTCTGATTCCAGAATAACTGTTTTATTACTTGGAGTTTGTATCCACCAATCCCTACAGATCTTAAGATATTAAGCAATTTGTAATTGTGGATTCTGGCAAATGCTTTTTTGGAAATCAATGAAAACAAATATATTGTATTCCTCATTTCAATTGATCTTTCTAATATGAGCTTTACTTTCATAATGGTATTTATCCTGCCCTTTCTATGTTTAAAGCTATATTGTTTTTCACTTATTTTCTTATCAGTATTTCCAGGTATTCATTCTTGAACAACTTGCAAAAATATTGGACAGTAATGCGATACCAGACTGATTATGAATTTTAAAGACTGCAGAAGTGTTCTTTTTGGGGGGATTTGGGTACAGTGGGGTTGTAAAATTTTCTGATAATTCTCCTGTCTCAAACATATTCTTCATTACCTGACAGGGCTTTCAAGCCTTCATCCTCTATGCTTTTTAACAATTCAGACAGCATTCAATCACGCACTAGCACTTTTCCATTCAGAAGTCACTGTTGCCTTGATTTCTTCATCCATTATTAGCAGATTTACTTAACTGATCTTTAAATTGAGATTTTTCAGGCCTACCACCATATCGCTCCTTGATATATTCTCCCTCTCTCTCATTCTTGTCTTCAGGATCCATCAACTATTGCCCATTGTTGTCCTTAAGTGTCAGATCAATCACTTTTTTCTGTAATTAAAGTTTTACCTTTTGATACCTCGCTTGTTCCTTTTCTTTATCCAATTGTTCAAATGTCTTTACATTTCTCATTCAACCATTCAAACTTTGCTAATCTGCATTTATTCTTTATCATTCTATTTAGCCTTCAATATTCCTCTCTTTCTGTTATTGATCTTTGTGCTTTTACTTTCCTTCTTTTGTCCATCAGAGCAATAATTTCATCTGGTATCCAGGGGGTTTTCTTAGCTAGTAACTTCTTCCCACACATTTATCTGCAGCTTCTCTGATAGCATCTTTCAGATGTACTCAAGTCACTGGGTCTTGTTTTCACGAATGATATGCAACACCACTTCTTGGTAATGACTTTGTATCTCCTGATTCCTCAGAGTTTCAACGTTCCAACCTAGATAGTGTTTGGCCTTCCGTAAATTTTTTCAGTTTGATATCAGTCTCATTAATACCAAGCTATAATCTGGTCCACAATTTGAATTTGGCATAACCTTAACCTTCCGAACACCATTTCTCTAACTATGGTTGATTGTGATAAGTTCTCTTCAACATGAGTATTGCAGATAATGAGGTCATCTTTCTCACACAATTCCATGAATCATTTGTTCCACTAAGGCCAAATGTGCCAACTGTCACAGGCATCCTACCATTTCCTTCTTTTGTGTTCCAGTGTCCGATAAGAATTACCATTCTGTCTCCCCCACCCCCATCACTCATTTCCTTTGTTTCTTCAATGTTTTCAGTTCTTGCAGCACACACTTCAATAATATCTTTTGAATGTGCTTTTATCACAATTATCATTACTGCTCAGACAGTCACTTATTCGATCCTACCTACTATAATTACCATTCCTTTCCTACGTTGCCAAACACCTGCACTAATAACTCTGTATTCTTGCTACTTATAATGCTTATGACAGTCATTTTGACCTCTCCAGAACATCTCACTTAGTCCCATTATTGTGATGTCTAACCTTTCCATTTCTCTACATATATTGGCTAGCTTCCCGAGTTAAGCCAGTCCCTTTACTTTCCACGTGGCGATCCCTGCAGTCACTAGCATTCCTCAACTTCCATATAGGCTTTAGGGCGCTGTGAATGTTTACCATTATAAAAGATGAGCCTGGACACTTAAATTCATAACTTTGCTAGACACCTGTGCCGGAGAATCTTTTGCTTATATACTGCGAAAATTAAACATTTAATGGTTCCTAAACATCCATCTCGATCCATTTTGTTTCTTATTCAGGCACTGATCACCAGGATCTCTCTGATCACCATTTTTTTGGTCCTATGGTGCTTAGCAGGCTGCACCTGAAGCCTCCATAGACAGCGTGTCCTGACTGGCATTATTGCTGCATCACTTTTCAGGTGCAGTGCTCACCTACTCTGATTTTTCAGTCTCTCAATTGATATTTCACACACACACACAATCTCTCTCTTCCGTGTATTTAAGGGAGACAATAGGTTTAATAGCAGGGAGCAGAGCCAATACCATGTGAGTTGAGGGTAGGGAATAATTATCCATCACTACTGGTGAATAGGTGAAGAAAAAAAAGTCCCCGAACAACCCAAAGGCTAAACAACAAACACTTCCACAGCTATTGGGCTCGTTGTCAACAATTTATGAACAAGGCAAAAGGGCTGCATTTGTCGTGAGTATTATTCATAAAGAATATTTGAGTCAGCACTACAAGGAAATGTGATGAGTGCATACACGGTTGGACAGATTTTCA
>ML677387.1:627816-669789 GCA_007922305.1 Dermatemys mawii | reverse complement strand
ACGAAGTGGGTATTAGCCCACGAAAGCTCATGCTCTGAAAAAATTTCAGTTAGTCTTTAAGGTGCCACAGGACTCTTTGTCACTTCTGCAATTCCAGACTAACACGGCTACCCCTCTGATTCTTGACAACATAGAAGTCCAATTGTTCTTGTCATTTAATGCTATCGGGGACAATCCCGCAGGAGGATACATTACAGCAAATGTAGCCAAAGAAGATTTTTCTCTCTCCAATCTAGCTGATCTTGTGCGGCTCCAAGGTGCACAGAACTGGCACAGCATTAACAGAAGAAAGAGTCTGATTGAAGCATTCAATAACAGAGTTATTTTTAAGTTGTGATGTTACCACTGGGTGTAGTTCTCTTGCCTGGCAGAAATATTTACTTCTGCCAGTACACCACAATGACCCATTAATAGTATTCTTAAAGGCATGAGAGTGCGCAGGGTTTATTAATTAACCTAAATAGGGATCCAAGTGCTTTTCAAAAGGGTTTAATATGAGACCTCTCCATTTCTGTCCCACCCAGCATGCCCCTCCACACAACACATCTTGCTTGCTTAGCTTCTAGTTCACCTCTTGTCAAGTAAACCATTACCAAAACATAAATCAGCCATTTTCAAGAGTCATGCAGATCTGTTCTATCCAGACCTAATGGCATTATGCACTGATTAAATTCAGATGATTAATTCCTCCTTGCAATATCTTTGCTATGCAGTGCCAGTAGTTTTGCTAGAATATTTAAGTTTGTGCTGTAGGGAAATTTGGGATGTTGAAAACCTACTGTAAATGACTGTGTTTCCATCCACAGTCAGTAAGACAGCAGCATGTGCATTTTGTCACAACAGCAAAAAAGCAGGTCAATTTTCAACACTAGAAATGTTCCCCATCCATCCAAATACTTGTGGATTAGGTAAGAGGAACGACAGCAGCGGGGAACAACAAAGTGTTTGTGCAGCTCACACCTAGCCCATCTATCAGATTCCTCTTCACCACAAAGATCCATTGGAAAAAGGACTATGTCCACACTACAGGCCTTACTGCGGCACAGCTGTACTGCTGCAGCTCTGCTGCTGTAAGGTATTCTGTGCAGCCACTCTGTGCCAAAGGGAGAGCGCCCGCCTGTCAGCATAATTAAACCACCCGCAACGAGAGGCGCTAGCTATATCGATGGAAGAGCATCTCCCTCCAACATAGCACTGTCCCCACCGGTGCTTTTGTCAGTGAAACTGATGTCAGTTGCTGTGTGTGTTTTTTCCCACACCTCTGATGGACAAAAGTTTTGCCAACAAAAGTGATAGTGTACACATAGCCTCATTTTCATTCCTTTGCTGATTTTTTCCTTAATTAATCTAAATCAGTTGCAGACGTTAGGGGAAATCCCACAGAAATATATTTTCTACTCGGAGTGCAATTCACACTTCTGTTAAGTGGGATTCAAGATATTTTACGTCTTCAGAGAGGAATTACTTGAAAGTCAAGCACACAGCGAAAAATGCTCAGAATTTATTGATCATCAGTGGCTGCAATACATAAAGAATGACCACCTGAGTTCTTGTCTGACAACCTTATATACGGAGGTGTTTATGAACCTGGGTCTGTGTGCAGACGTGTCTGCCCTATGCTTTAATTTGTTTGCAGTTGTTGTTTGCAGTGTTGGTCCCAACATATCAGAGACACCAGGTGGGGGAGGGAACATCTTTTATCAGAACAACTTCTGTTGATGAAAGAGAAGCTTTTGAGCCACACAGAGCTTCAGATCTGGAGAAGGTACTCAAAGTGCCACAGCTAAATACGAAGTGGAAAAGATAGTTTAGCACAATTAGTTAACACATGTTCTAAAGGACCAAAAGTGGTGCACTAACACCTCTGCAATCACAGGACAAAAAAAGGGGGCTTAGTGGGTTACATATTGTTGTAATAAACCATAAATCCAGTATCTTTATTAAGACCACAATTTTTAGCGTCTAGCAAAGCTATGAATTTAAGTTTCCAGTCTCATCTTTTCATGGCGTTGTGCAGTTTTCCTTTGAGGATGAGGACAGAGAAAAGATATGGAGTGAACATTTTGTGAAAAGTGTTTCCCCATGGGTGATATGGTGCCCAATAAAACATAGTACCTCGCCCACCTTGCCTCTGTGCTTCAATGATATTGTTTCATTTCAACCTGCTTTCATGGATGGCGCACAGTTAAAAAAAAACACCACAAACTTTAGGCATCTTACTTGTACTGTATTCACAACATTAGCTCTTTCTTTTTCACGGATTCTCAGATCACTCAAACTATTCCTTTTTTTTTTTTTTTACTGGCCACTAAAGTTTTTGGTTGAGAGCTTCAAAGCCTGTTGGGGAATTCACTCACACAGCTTCCTTAATTTCAAATGAGAGTTGAATAGCTAAATCCCTAATTGGCTTTGAAAGTCTCAACATCCATGCATAATGCAAACACACCTTCCCTGTTAATTCCCTCTATTCATTTTTTCTTATGTTTATAATGCTAATAAGCACCAGCAGTAGGGGAATATTTTGGCTAAAGGATTATTAATTAAATATACAAGTCTGCAGCATTTTGTCAGTAGCATTGCCTTCCTTATTTCCTTCAGAAGGGTAAATTCCCTGCACAAAAGTGTCCAGATGCTCAGAGCCTGGAGGGGTAATTATTCCTTTTGTCACTTTGTCGAGAGATGGTTCTGCGTGTAAACAGATGGACTACACGGACCTGACCCAAGTTCCTTTTGTCATTGGTTGAGTGACATGAAGATGATAGGATTGTGTAACCAACTGGTAAAATAACATTCCTTGTATATCAAGACGATCTGGATAAACGCTATTAATAAGCCAGTCTGGGGTTTTGCAAACGTTCCAATCAGTTTATTTAACAAGTTGTGTGCAAATAAGGCCTTATTTCTCCTCACTTCTTCCTTTATTCCTCCCATTTCTTTTCACAGCCCCAGTTGATAAATCCTGGAATATGTAGATTTCACAGCCTTGGGAGGAGACGCCTATTTCCTCCCTAGCTTTTTCTAACAGAAGGCTGCTGATTTTGTAATTTTATAATTTTGTCCTGCTGCATTTCCACAAGCTGCAGGACTGGGAGGGGAGGAAGAAAGATCTTTGGGCCCTGCCATTTACTCCTTCATCTGCTGCTCTTAGGTGAACGTCTCCTCAGTGATACTCTGTGCTAACAGAGACAACTTCCTTCCTCCAGGTTCTCAAGGATTCCATTTAATTCTCCCCTTGTCCCTTCTTATTTCACCATTCTCCACATCACTGGTTCTAGAGATCCCATCGCTCCCGCTGCTTGACTCTGGCCTGCAGATTCATCACTACATCAGCATGCTCTCTACTCCAGTTTCTGCCACATAGCCCTTTCCTCAAAGTTTCTAGGCTGCTGTACTTCTCTGTAATGTGGTTTAAAAACATGGATTCCTGTGAGAGTACAGTTGCTGGATGGTCTCTGGAAGACATTGTTTTGCACTATAGCTAATGCTCCTGTTCAAAAGTCTCAAGTTTGGCCCCAAAATCATGAAACTGGCTTAAAGATCATGAGATTCAGAAACCTTTGGGGTTCATTTTTTCTTGCTTTCTTGGTTTTGAACCTTTGGGGTGCACTCGGGGTCACATTTTCCAGCTTTTCTCCACAACCATGAAGACCAGAAGCTTAGTTTAACTGAATCTGAGATTCTCACGTAACTACATTTCCAAGAACTGGGGCTTCAAGGAAAACTATATATATTGTAAGATTAGCTCTGGGTGGGGCCCGATGGAGGTGGATTCTGTAGCTTCTCACTCGAAGCTGAGAGTTCAAGCCTCTAGCCCTGGCATCAACCACCAGTGAGTGCCTTTACTTGTACTTCCACTGGCCCTGTCTGAAACACCATCAGTCTTCCCGATTCCCACTGAAATAAAAATGCAAAGCAAAAAGCCAGCAATGCAAATGGGACTAAGCAGGTGCCCAGACTAGGAGCCTAAACCTGGCTCTTGCCTACCTATTTATACCTGCCCCTGGATTCTTCCACTGCATGCATCCGACGAAGTGGGTACTAGCCCACGAAAGCTTATAATGTAATACTTCAGTTAGTCTTTAAGGTGCCACAGGACTCTTTGTCACTGCTGCAATTCCAGACTAACATGGCTACCCCTCTGATTCTTGTTACATACATGTTGCAACACTGATCTTTGAGCCATCTTAAAAGGAATATTTTCACCTTTTAATTTGAAAAAAATCTTGAGGTGCACGCTCCCTCCAAGTGTGGCTCTGCCTGAGTCCTGATGGGTAAGACCAGCAAATCTCTGCCATCATGAGCAGAGCTGAATATGTGATCTTCAGCTACTAACCCTGAAAACAGCCCCCTTTCCAGAGGGAGCCACACGTTGCTGTTTCAAGAAATCCAAATTGGTTTTGCCAGCCCAAAGATGAAATAATCCCACCAGAAAGGAACTCATCACAAAGCACTTTGTCTTCATGTGGGAGCCCTATTACCCTTGCATAAATTGAGATCAGAATGTATTTTATTTCTAACCCCAGAAAGATTACTTGAGATTTCATTCTGTTACACTTTCCCCAATGACAAGAGCATTCATCTTCCTGTGAGTTTGTATTTATGCCTAGCCATGCTACTAATTCATAGGGCTTCTTTTAATAATGTTATAAACTTCAAAATGAAACTTGTACATCCAACAGAATTAACTTTAGTTATTCAGATGCCTGTTAACAAGTTGCTAAATGGCACAACCCTTATAAGAGACTATGCAGCTGCAGTCCTTTGCTGGACGTCCCTTAAGCAATGCTAGGGAAAAACAAAGAACTGTATTCAACCAATGAGAGCCTCCTGTCTTCATTTCTGGGATTCACCAAGAATAAAAGATAATATGACCCCATGAAATATAACAATACAAAACATAGCACCACAAGAAGTGTCTTAAATAGGAGTTCACTTCTGTGCATCAAGAAAGTGCTGCTGTTAAAAAGTGTTTTTCCACAATGCTAAGTATAAGGTTTGGATCACCTTCATTTCAGCCTATGCTTTTATTATTAAGGCCCATGGTACTCTTTGCAATGCATGCTTTGATATCATTTATTTATGCTCCTCAGGCAATTCACGCCTTACTAGCATCTCTCCTCCTCTTTAATAAGTGTAGTCATCGACCAGGGCTGCCAAACTTCTTAACAGCACCCAATAGTACAAACGGGACTAAGAAGAAAGTACCAATGGATTTCTCCCCATCCCAAGCTCTGCCCCAAAGCATACAAAAAGATTCCATGGTCTCAGACAGGCCCATTCCCTATTTACAAGTGATGGAGAAATCCTGATGAAAACTAAATTTGTCCCGTCAAGTCACGATTGACTTCAAATTTCGGAGCCTGTGACCTTCTCAAACTGTGACCTGGTCCCAGCCTAAGACCTTCTCAAATTACTTTTGGCTGAAATGTTAAGTACACATTTAAAAGGAAAGGTCAACGACCACTCAGTATGCCAAAGACACCAGGTTTGTTTTACAAAAAAAAAAAGAAAATATTAAAACAACAAAAGACTTCCTAATAATTGGGTTGTGTACATTCAGTGCTTTTTAGGATGAAGGCTTAATGGCTGCTTAAGGAATGGAGCATATTTTCATAAGCATCAGATAATGGCAAATATTATCCTCCACGTTATTTAAAGGTCAGCTGGAAAATGATGTTGATCATGTATCGTTGGAAAGGCCTGTGTCATTAGAAATGTACAGCTGAGACAGGGGTTGCTTCCTTGAAACCTTTTCCCTTCATATCATTTGGAAGATCAAACATTTACTTTCATAGTTAAAAGTTTACAAGAAGTAGGATATGCTCTAGTGTCACATAAATATACCATTTTCTCCACAAGGAGGCCAGGTGCCCTTTTTAGTAACACATGTTTATACAGGGAAACATAACTGGGCTCCAGTGATAACATACTCAAGTAACTGCATTTTTAATATCCATTTAAGTCCCTATGCCATCGCTTCAATAACACGACCATCAAGTTGAAATGAGCGGGATACAGCTGTGTTCTGTACATGGTAATGATGTTATCATGCTGCCTTCAAGAGATGGTCTAAATTTCTCAACTCCGTTGGGTACACATGAATACAAAGGACTGGATAATGTCTGAGCAGGGACAAGCAAAACATATTCCTCCTTGGAAGGCCTGGGAGAGGACAATCATAACAGGTTCTGCTGTGCTGGAACAACAGACTGAGCTTGGAAGGGCCAAAGGATACATAAGGGAAGCAAAATTGTCACCTGGACAGATGGGGGACGTGATGTATTACATAGCCACAGAGCATATAGACTCGCTGAGTGTGTAGGACAAGGACAGGCACGGAGCTGTCAAAGCAAACTGAGGCTGGTTTCTTATCAGCAGGAGAAAACAAGAAGTCAAATGGGCTCCAAAAGCAAAAAGGGCGAGCACCTGGATGCTGAGCAACGTGCCGGGAAGGATTAGGATGGAATTAGAAAGCAGGTTGAAGTGAGAGACCCCAGGAAGGAGATTTGAACAAAACCCAAACCTGAAGAACGGATTGTTTCACGGGAAGAAATATTTTTAGTGTGATGTCCATGGCTTTTGCTGCCCAGTTCCCATGAACATTAAATCTCCCCCACTGAACTGTTTGTGCCAAGTGATCTGAACTAGGAAGAGAGAGATACCAGTGAGGGCAATACAAAATGGACCTAAGTGAACAGATCTTGAGATGGGCAAAGAAAGCAGCTGTCACAGCCAAGTACACAAAGAATTGCGAAGACATTGAAGTTGATACATTCAAAGGCCATAAGGGAGAGCGGAATAAGGGTTACAGGACACACCAGAATGGAAATTGCTCACTGACATGTATTCCTTCCTTCCTTCCTCATTTTCCTTTGACTAGTTACTCTCCCCCACGAACCTCTCTCTAGCCACCTCTCTAACACAGCGCTTCCCTCTGCTAAGAAAGTTGTGCATAAATATCATCTGAATGTATGGAACCTGAAATGACTTCAATCCAGACTTCCAGTGGAACAGTTACAGAACTTTAATCATCACAATTAAAGAGCAGTTTTTACTACCCCAGATTCAAAGGGAACTAGACGGAAAGTGCAATCATCCACGTAGTCATTATCCTTCCAGTCGTTTCCACTGCAGTTCACCAGCCAACAAACTAAATGTCTTTCAGACACTTTGGTCTGGCTCTGAGTGGACTGAATGCATACTAGATTTGTGTCGTGAGGATCCTTTTTTGGGGTCTTTTCTAAAACAAAGACAAGTAAAAACTAAAAGTTCAATTACTGCTGCATGTCATATTTTCTGTATCATTTATGGAAAACTGTTTCCAGTAATTTAGCATTTCAGCTACCCCAACTGTTACCTCTGGGTAAGTGATTACCTAAGGCTCTGACAGGAGTACATGCCTTCGCACAGGGTCCCAGATTCAAAGCAGTGCAGAACAGGGCTCTGAAACATACTCACGTTTTCCGATCGGAGCTTCTTGGCTGGGCAGCCTCCATCTATGGGATGTAGCATGTAGTAAAGTCTCACTTTGCTCGCGTGTTTCCGACTCTGTGAAGGAAGAGTGAAAACTGTTGAGGCAACAATCAAAACATTCTTACTGGACAAGAGAGAGAACCAAAACTTAAATGAGATTTATCAGCCCCCTTGATAAATACCAATCGGGAGATGTAAGGGGGGAACCCCTAGTGAGTAACTCCTACATTGGGAGAACATTTCACAGGGCTGAGGAACAGCTCAATCCTGGAAACATTGTAATGCCATCAGATATAGAATAAACGGTACAACATCCTCTTGAAGGCTGCATTCAGTCATGGCTGCCCAGCTCCATGAAGATAGAGCAGAAAGGGAAAAGGTTCAGAAAACGGCAACACAAATTATCAGAAGCAAAGAAAGATGTCCATCCCAGGAGAGATTTAACAACAAAGGATTAGACATTTATATGAACAACTGGAAAATCCACAATTGCTGTACTTAAGATAGAATAAAAATGCATAAGAGATATAAAACCTTATGTTCTAGGAAATAAGTAAACCAATAACTGCATAGCATTAGGGCAAGACTTCCCCTGTGGTCAAATTATCAGATAATTGTCCATTATAGAGCTTTTATGTCTTCCTCTGAAACATCTGGTGCTGTCCACTGCCAGAAACAGCATACTGGACTAGATGGACCTTCGTCTCAGCTAGCACAGGAATCCTGATTCTCCTTCTCTCCTTTTTTTAATGGCAGTCTCAGATAAATCTTGCCTAATACTCTGAAAATCTGGGTTGATTGTTCCTGGAACTAAGCTCCACTGGCAGAGAAAAGGCCCAAGTTAGTTCCACAGTTTTTAAAAAACAAAACCAACCTCCTCCCTCCCAAACAAACATACTGCTTCCAAGTTCTAATGCTCTGTTTTGTTTGATAACAGTCGTCAGCCTCTCAGGAAGTGGGGATAAAAGATTTGTGGACTTAAAGAAGAGAGACCCCAGTCGCCCAGAGGCCCAAGTTCCATGTGAGGCACTAATTGCTCCACAATACAATACACTTCCAAGGAATGAACTCTTCCCAGGTTAGCAACTTGGAGGCTGTTTTCCCATCCCCAAGAATATTTAGGACAGTTAGTTTGCTTGTTTAAGTAACTTTTCCACAGAGTCTAGCCAACAATCAATCAATATGTGCCTCAATACGATGATAATGGGCACATGACAAAGGTCAGATGGTTAGAGAGAGGTAATAACAATTAGTCACTGTGACAGTATCTCTACCAACTGTCTTAGGATAGCTCAGAGACAGAGAGTAGCATCAACATTCTGTCATATATACAAAATAATAAATCACATCGTCTGATGGCAAGTACTTAGCACTATAAATATTCCAGTTTTTAATGGTCAAAAATAAACAACACTTAGAACTAGGCTGAGAGCAGCTAAACTCCAGACCTGGTTATTTCAGTTTCAGTTACAAGAAAAGTGTCATTGAGGCAAAAAGAACACTGGAAATAACAATTACTTTAAATTGCATCGAGGGTCAGTTTCGTGCTATTTCTTGCATCAATAATTTTGCCATTCATGCAAAGTCATTACTTTGATTCAAATCACATTTGTTTCACGCTTCTAGGAGTGGCCAGTACCAACCTCCCTCCTGGTTAATTAAACTCCTTCCCCCCTAGTGCGCCTAAGAGACAAGACTCCTTCCCTCATTTATTTTTATGTCTGACAAAACCCCAAGGTTTTACGCTACAGCAGGGATGCGGAAGAGTCTTCTAATTCGTGACAGAGACACACTTTATGTAATGCTTTAATAAATCTCCTACATTATCCAGTTCTTCTGGCAAAGTCATACATCAAATATGGGTCTCCTTGAAATCATGTGTTAACCCAGAGCAAGGAGCATAGGTCGTCCCCAGCAGAATCTGCCGAACAGGCACCTACTATTCCCAAATTATTCATGCTGCAGGAAAGTTTCCAAAGGGCTTGTTTTTGTGCAGAAGGGACAGAAAACATTTACCTAGGTGGGATAATTCTTTCTCCAAGCTCCTAGGAGGGAGCTGGTAAATGCTAGTTCCATCCTGTGTTCTGGAGAGCTGAACAGGGAAAATGAAATGTACTCCTCACGTTAGTAAAAACCGTGTGATTTTTAATATATAAAGAGGGATTAAAGCTTCCACAGTAAGAGCCCTAAATTGCTGAGACAAGTTTTTAGGGCATCACTTAATCAAAATCAGTCCTTGTCTTCCTGTAGATCTAAGGGAAGAAATATGCAGCTAACAGACATGCATACAAAATCCAGACATGCACAGCAGCTATTATTATGCAAACAAGTTTGCTCCGAATCTCCATTTTTGAGTGCCCTGCAGAACAACTGCACCGCTATATTATAATTTCAGATCACAGATTTGCAATTTAAAAAAATTCAATTACCGTTAAAGAGTGGCAGAACAGTTTTTCCATGGTGCGAATATGGAGCTAAATTTGTATGCGTAAATGTGACTCTGCATTTTAAGCAGGATCATGCAAGAAACTAAAATAAATAAATAAAAGAGGGAACAAATCAGTGAAGATAAATAGTGGAACTTATAAGAAGAGGAGCTTAGGAAAGATAAGTTTGAGGAAATGGCTTTTCCCTGACAGACCTCAAATCTGTCTAAAACCAATGTGTTTAAAGCTAAATAGAGGAAAATCCAAATGACTGTATTATCAAAGATTAAAAGTCAAGACAAGTGATTAAGTAATTTAAAAATGACAGGGTAAATCCAGTTGAATTTTAAAGGATTGAACTGTCCAAGTCAGTCCCATATGTCACTGGTCCCACCAAGTTTCTTCCCCAAACTTGTAGCAATAGCATATGAACTTTTCTTTGTGTTTCACTCACTAGAGATTTGCACAGCTGGAGACCTGGGGCCTGATCCAGTGCTCAGTAAAGTCAGTGCAAAGGTTCTCACTGATTTCAATGGGCTTTGGATAGGGCTCGGACTGGGCAGAAGTATTGACAGCGACGCTGATACTTTGCATTTGGATGCAGTACACAGCACTGAATGTGCCTTGTTCTCAATGGCACCATGGGGCAAGGTGATTTGTATTGCACCAACAGTGTGAAAGGGGACTGCCAGTGAGAGTCAATGTAATGCACAACCACTGTCAGATTCCTTTGCACTGCCCAGCACCAGAGGCTCGAGAGGAAAGTGTAAGAACCCAGCAGTAGTAGATGTAAGAAAATCTGCCCCCATGGAGGTCTCAGCCTCACCTGCAATACAGCCTGTTCTATCCACTGTAAAACTCGCTGTTTAGAATACTTTGTCATCATCCCATGGAATGAGCAGTGAGTGCAAAGCATCATTACTAGGACAACGGGGCTTTTCTCTTTTGGCCTGTTTAGTTCCCCGCTCCTTGCGGTCAAGCTGGATGTTGCTATACTCTGCTGTCTGGCAGAGTCTACATGCAGTGCAGAAAGGTTATTTTTCAAGATTAAAAGACAAAATGTTAGTAAATCACTGGAAATGTCCTTTTCTGGATGAGACAAAGTGCTGTGCAATAAGTGATCTCAAAACATCATCATTAAAAGGCAACTAAAGCTCCATCTCTATGTAAACCAGCTCTCGCCTTTATTATAGGTTTAGATTTCTACATGCTGAAAGAGGGCTAGATTATATACTCTAGGCATAACTTCAAAGTCTAGATCAATAAAGATCCCTCACATAAATGAACTGCAGCTCATATTATCCAGCAGAGCTTTGTGCTAGCCTAGAGCTCAGGACCTATCCCAAACCTTTGCAGGTATTTAGTAAGCCAAAGGCTAGGAAGGAGACAGTGGGGCAGATTTGTCAACCCACTTTATCAGTGGTACTTCC
Organism: Dermatemys mawii; assembly: GCA_007922305.1. Classification (NCBI taxonomy): domain Eukaryota; kingdom Metazoa; phylum Chordata; order Testudines; family Dermatemydidae; genus Dermatemys; species Dermatemys mawii. The sequence goes on along the minus strand of ML677387.1, from coordinate 658,460 downwards.
TGCATTTACATGTGTATTTATCATCTTAATCACCTGTCAGACGCAAAGTGATTATTCACAGCATCCCGCTTGCAAACCATCTTGCTGGTCCCTCCGAGCTGCAGACTTGAAATCTGCTGGTGGAGGTGTTGGAAAGGGTAAGTGGTAATAGAGGTGGTGATAGGACACTGGCTGACAGCTGCTCTTCTGCACTGTGCCCTGCATAGGACTTATATTGCTTCAGGAGAAAAGTGTTTTGAATCGAACTTGGGGGCCCAGTTGAACAGTTTCTATCCCTTCACTACGTTTCAGAGAACAAAGGGGCAGGAAGACATTCACATACTACAGCAGTGAGTATTGCTGATGTGAATAAATATATACAAAGTGGCCCATTTCCTCTGTGTGAGTCAGTTCTGTGTTCAAAGATACCATGGGAGATTCCTCCACTCTAAATGAGAGGCATGGTAGGTTGGTCTAACTCTGCATCTACTGACACTTTGCAACCAAATTCTTGTAGATGTCAGGGGGAAAGAGCCCAAACCAGAACCATTTACCTGAATTTGAAGCTATTTGGATAAAATGGACCTAGACCTGGACCCCCGATTTTCCCCATCTCTTTATCTGTAATAGTTCCTGGAAAAAAAGAAAGACCTGATTTACAGTTTAAAGACAAAAACAGGCACATCTATAAGACTACCAGCTCTGGAACAAAAATCCTCATCCAAAAGAAATCTACTGATTCATCTGCTGTAGCCCCAAAAGTTGTCCTCAGAGTCTGCTGTGTTTCTCTGTGTCTGAGTACTTCTTTCGTAGTTTAATCAAGCGCTATGCACTAAACATTTTTATTTCTAGTCTCTTTACTAAAGGAACTATACTCAAATGGGAAAAAAAACTCCACTTAATGCAATGCAATTTAAAAACAACTTTCTCCAATGAAAAGAGGTAGGAAAGGGGCTATTTTCCTTCTGCAGCTGCAGAGATCTGCTATGTCAGAGTTCAGGTACTATGGCAATAAAAGCCATAGAACCAAGTAGATTAGATTAGATTAGATTATCTACCTCTCTACCAATTTTGAATTTCATTACTACAGCAAAGGTGATATAGAAGCAAAACAGCCGTGATTATTTAATGTAGGACAAACAGGAGCCAATCTTGCAGCATAAAGCCAGATTCAGCCTCTTGAGGCTGGCGTTATAAATCACAGTTCTGCAACAGGCTTTTTTTTTTTTTTTTTTTTTTTTTTTGAGAGAGAGTGCAGCACCATAGGTGAGATTATACAATTACATTCTCTGCTGGTAATAGCAGCAAGCAGGTCCCAGGAAATTAAAGACAATGGTAGTTTCAGGCAGGGTAGCTCTGCTTGATCAGATAAGAAATATTTTGTCTTTGACACTGGGAGGGACCTGAGACAGGAGCTATTTTGCTTTTTATTAACAAAAGCTGTATTGACTGATCGGTCTTAGAGTTTTATCCTGCCGCCCATCATCATAGTGTCTGGGCACCTTCGGTGCAAAATCAGTAGCAACAGCCATGTCCCTACTGGATTTCATGGAGTCTATGCCATTTCCGACCTCTGTTTGCTTTGTTTATATGGGGGCAGGGAGTGAAGGGAGGGATGTTCTTGTACATTTTTAAAAAAATCCTCAACCTCTTATTTCCATGTTCTAATTGGCTGCAGCACACAACAAGCTTTCTTCCAGCCAACCAGCTACAAGCTTTCTTCCAGCCAACCAGCATGCCACAAGCCAGGAACAGGCACGTGATCCATTGCTGCTTTACTCCACCGATTTAAGCTGACCTGACCGTGTGAAATATCTCCCAATCCTGCAAGGGATTTCTTGAACACCCAAATGGTGCACAGCATTCCAGAAGTGGCCACATCAGTGCCAAATACACAGATAAAATAACGTCCTTACTCCTCCTCGAGACTCCCCTGTATATACATCCACATCACCCCTTTTGGCAACAGCAACAAAAGATCTATTTTCCATAAACCCATGTCAACTGGCATAAATTATATTACCCTCCTTCAATTCTTTAATAAATCGAGTCCCTATGAGCCAGTCCATTACGTTATCTGGGATCTGTCTCAGACTGGTATGCTTAGAATTACCTGGGTTGTCCAGTTTAGCTGTGTTAAATATTGGCACAACATTCATTTCTCCAAGACCTCTGGAACCTCCCCAGGTTTCAAGACTTTCATTCAACATCAACATTAATAATCCACAGGGCACCATTATAAGCAAGGAGTCAGCTCCTTTAAAATTCTTGGATGTATGTTATCCACACCTGATTATTTAAGAATGTCTAATTTGAGAAGAAGCTATGTAACGTCATATTGAGTTATTGTTGGAATGGAAAGTATTTTATCATCTGGCTTTTTCCCAAATGCAGAACAGAAATTTATTGAACACTCCTGCCTTTTCAGAACTGTTATGGACAATTCTACCATTCCTATCTAGGAACAGACTCATACCACTATTAGGGTTCCTTTTGTTGGATTCCAGAGATGGAAGGGACCATTGTGACAATCTAGTCTGTACAACACAGGACACAGAACTTCCCCAAAATAATTTCTAAAGCATATATCTTTTAGAAAAACATTCAACTCTAATTTAAAATTTATCAGTGAAGAAGAATCCACCATAATCCTTGGTAAATGGAAATTGTTTCTCACTGTCCTTAACAATACGGGCCATAGATTTCTCCTGGTGTTCTTTTGGCATTAGTTCCTAGCTTCTAGTTTATATTCAGTGCTATCAACTTCTTTTTCCCCATATTTTACTGGTATATCTATAAATTTTTTAGCTGCTTTCATTTCCTCACTAAGTGAGATTGCTATTTTAACCCCCATAGCCTTCTTTCTCAATTGTGGCTTTTTGAGCAGTAGGGAAATCATCTTCATTCCCAATTTTCCTTCTCTTTCAATTCCTTCTCCCAGCTCATTTTGCTTATAATGGTTTTTATTATTGTGAAGTTGGTCCTTTCAAAGCACCAAGTATATATTTACTGATTTAGACTTAACTATTCTGTTTGCACATAACAAATGTAAAGTCATGAACACTTGCACATACACAATCACTAATTTTTAGTTCTATGATCAGTCCCTCCTTATCTGTCAAGACGGGGTCCAATGCACACTTTTGGAGATAGGAAACAATCACCTTAGTGTTTAGAAATGTCATGGATATTTTAATTCTGGAAGCATGAGACCTTCACCATGTCACTCAGAATAAGTCCTCCAGGACATAGCAGCTTCCCGCCTCCACACACACATTATATATATAAGGATTACCATGCACAGAGACTTACATCTTGTTTAAAGCACTGACATAATTCTTACCTTTACAGAGTTCACTCTGTGGCTCCAGCTATCTGGTGAATTCCACACGCAACCCAGGAATAACAGAATTCTGCTACCAACTGTATCGACTTGGTCAAGTCACTTAACCATGTTGTGCTTCAGTTTCCCTATAGGTACAGTGTGGATAATAATTTGTACCAGTGTGTGAGGATTCACAATTGATGTCTGTATAGTACTTTGACTACTGTCCATCAACTCCAGTATCGGTGTTCTTGTTGTCAGTCCCCACACTACCCTTTTGACATCCCTCTGCCTGGATAATAGCTATGTACGCAAGAAGAGAGGCTTCTCTCTGGATACACACACAACTTCTCCTCATGCCACTGAGAGTTCAGGAAAGACCGGCTCTCCTAACCTTTGCAGGAGCTGCCCGGTTACATGGTTCTGGCTGGGCACGTTTTGCAAACCCTACCAGCTTTTCCTCTTTCTTGAATGCTGCAATTTAAAAGAAGAAAGGAAAAAACTAAGCTTGAGAAACATTTCTAAATAAAACAAATGGCTGAGGATAAGCAATGACCTGCTGCTTGCAGAGCTGCTGGCTTGTGGGTAATGAAAGGAGCTGTTTTATCCAGGTCTCCTTCTTAGCCCAGGAACCACCTGAGGTCAACACAGCCAAAGCCTGACAACTTTAATTAAAAACAACACTGCTGTTCTTACAGTCACCTTCATAAGAGAAATCTAACACTGGAACCACCTCTCCAGTTCTGGACACCAAGGAATCGCTGGAGCAGGGGAATGAGTTTTATATGCCAGGATTCCATTCCCTAAAAACACCGTATTCACTAGAGAGAACAGAAACTTCACTCCCTATATCTCCTTCTCCCTCTGGAAATTAAACCTTCAAGATAACCGAAGAGAAGCTCATGCAGAATAAACTCTCAAAACTGACCGGAGGCAGGCACAGTGTAGTCACAGGAAGCGTGTTCAAATTGTATTTCTTGCATGACGGGAAAAAAGCCACTTCAGGGTGCTGACTCTCCCCATCGCCAGGCACGCAACTCCCACATCCCCGTCAGTGGGGAGGGTTAAGAACAGATACAGAGAGCTGCACTGTGGAAGCACAAGTCCCGTGAGCTCTACAGAACCTATGTATTCTTGAGCACTATCCCCTGCTCTGTGTGCTGTCTGTGTACGTATCTACGCAGACAGCACTCTCTTGTAACAGGGAGCAGAGCCCTAGGTGCTAAGACCGGCTGTGTCTTTCCAAACCAGGGGCAAAACGGAGACCTCTCAGCAACAAACACAGAGTTTGAAATTGGGTAAATTATGAATTAGGAAACATAGTTTAGAGTATAAACAAAGGGGTTTTCACTCTTTGTACACGTGGCAATGATCGGCCATGCTATCTCTCCGTTATCTGTGCAACAACGATGCCTTATCTTAAAATTCTTCTGGAGCGCTGTGTGGGGTGGTGGGGGCGGTTTGTTTGGATTCGGTCTCTCCTTTTTCCTCCTTTTCTCCTTAAAGATTCCAAATTCTGAGCCTAATTCTGCTTTCACTTCACTAGTGTAAATCAGGATTAGGGCCAATGAAGGTAACAAAATTACCGAGTGTGTCCAGTAGTGGGACAGGGAATGAGGCTCTCAGGAACCCTCGCTGTGCTTGTTTTTCTCTATTGGATTTCTTCCATATTTAGAATATCCACACTATGGTCCAAATCCTGGTCCTAGTGAAGCCAATGGCAAAATGCCCATTGGAGTTCAAATGGCAGCTTTGACCCATCGTACTCCCTGTAACGATTTACAAGTTGGAAAATTTGGAACCCCAAGGTATGAACTTTTGGTCTTGGGAGTCACACATTGTAAGATAAAATCTTTAACCTTAGTGTTACCTGCAGGCAAAGGATACCCTGAATACCACCACAAACTGAACCTATCCTGCAAGGAGGGAAATGTTTTACTCTGCACTTCAGAGCCCGAGCACTGCGACTGGTGCTATGCGCTAATTTTCACAGAGGAAAATGAGAAAAAAGCTATTTCAGACTCTGTTCCCAGCTCCATTTATTGATGGGTGTCTGAGTGCAGACCAGAGGAATTCTTGGCTGGGAGACTGAGTCCACTTAAAGACCTCTTTCCCCTTCAGACCTTCTTTGGTCTTTTGCTCCAGGCAAATCTTGCACATGGATTGATATTAAAAATGGGGAGTTTGCTCCCCAATCTGTATTCAGGGTGATTTTCTGTGCAGTTCCAAGCACCAAAAATCACTTAGAACCAGGGAAGAGTCTCTGTGGGAATATCTGCTTCTCACAGCAACTTTTATATTTGTTGTTTATCAACCACAAACTTTTTGATTGCACCCAAGCCCTTTATCAATGGCTCACCGGCATTTTAAATTCTCTAAGCCTGACGACCTACCGTTCTCTTTTTTTAATTAGAAGTTTTAGCCTCACAGCAGCTGCTGCTGTCGTCACCCAAGAGAGGAGCAATCCTGCACTCTTCTGTGCATATCACATTCTGTGTCCCCTACCCTTTCAAGTATTTCTTCCCTTAAAAAGCCTATGTGGCATTCTTTAACAAGCCAACTCATTTGATCTCTTCCCTCTGTAGTGCTCATCAAAGGTGCCACATTGACAGCCCCACCCTACACACTGAAGTCTTCTGTCTAGCTACTTGCTCATAACACATCTCATCCAGAGCATGCAATAATGCTCCTAGGAGGGAAAGGCGAGCTCCTCCCTGTGGGCCATTCTACCTTGGCTGCAAATTTCAGCAAGATGTGACAGAAGAAAAGTGTATTAATAAACATATGCTACTTGTTCCTCGTCAGACACAATGCTACATCACTAGCCCTGTGTGCAATGGCAGGCCAACCAAGGGAACATGAAAATATAGTGCTGGCAAACCTGCATCTGCACACACTTCATATTGCTAATTGCCACCTTGATGGAAGTTTTGCTTCGACTTTGGATTTGTGCAACCCTACACATCTCCCTACATGTTCCCTTTAAAAGGAAAGCCCGCTGAGATATCACAAACAAGTATTTTGAGCAGATATAGCTGGTGCGTCTGAGCCCAGAGTCAGTTAACAGAATGACTAGATTTTCGAGGTTGTATTAACTACTGCTACTGGAATTGCAATACCAAACTGGAGACCAGAATCAGAAGAATTAACACTGGTTCATTCACTCTCACATATTGTGTGTGTGTGTGTGTGTGTGTTTTATATTTTAGTATCATATATTTGAAGCAAATTGCTGTAAAAGTGTCAGTGTGACAATTTCAGTAGGGCCCCAGCATACAAGTGTCAGTGGATTTTGTCAGAACGCATGGAGATAACTAATCTTCAATCTCACAAAAATCTGAAATCTAAATCAAAAGCAAGCTTAAAAAACCTAAGTGAAAAGCAAGAATGCAGACTTTGAAAGAAACTAATGTCCCCTCACGCCTCACTGGATCTGTCCTAACTGATTTATTATCTTAATTATGCTCACTATTATTTCAAGAGCAATTTATACGTATTGCTGGTAACAATGCCGGCATCCCTACTGACTTTCATTCACTGTTAATGTCAGCGGAACACGAACTTCAGGGTCTCACCCTCGGTCTATTTTTCCGGTTTTCTGAAAGAAGCCTCTATAGTTGAAACTATTTGCATCCAGAAATGTGATGTTGTTTGAAGGGAGCCCTGGATCGAAGTCAAATTAGATCATGCTCTATCTATTGTGCTGTTGCTGCTACTTCTCCTCAACAATAGATTTTGGCACTGGGAGTGCATTAGAAATGATGTTTGGCTATTAATATTGACAACAATGTGCTAATAAGTAGCCTAGTAAAGAACCAGTTTAATCTACATTGGTTTTATAAAGAGCAATGTTATCTAGTGGTTAATGCTATCCTGGTGACCTTGCCTGCTGTATGCAGAAAATGGGGAAAAGGTTGGTAATAACCATCTCGTCATAAAATCTCTGTCACTGGATTTCTTAGTGCAATATACAAGGCCATATTTACCTAGACTAATTTTACCTTTTTCTGTTAAATTGTACTTTAGGAAGTGGATGTTTTATTGTGGTATCTGAGCACCATACACATTTACATGTACAGAAAGGCTGATACAGGCCATGCGCATCAGTTTATTTTTCTTTACTGCTCCTTGTAACATTAACACAAAAACATTCAGAATATTCAGAAATATTGACTCTTCCCTCCCATCCTGAGTCCTTGCTGCAGGGATCTGCACCTGGGACACAAGGGTAGTAAGGTCAGTGCAGTAGGTATGGCTCTGCCACTGAAAATGACTTGTCAGTACAGCACAACTGCTCAGGGGCCTTCAGCCTCTTGAGATGAGGAGGAGGTCTGTGAATATACAGTATCTGGCTCTGTATGACACAGTCATCTCAGATTATTCTGCAGTCAATATTTCCTGCTCAGCTGTGCCCATTCTGCTTCACAGCTTGATCAGTAATTTGTCCCTCATGGTGTACAGTCTTTCAAGATGACTGTTTTATTGCCATAAATTTTCCAAATCTCTGCTGTGTTGCCACATATTCGCTCCTTAGGAATGGAAGCTAAAGACCCACTTGGAACCTTTAGTAATAACCATGCCTAGCGCAGCAATCAGAGCAAAAACTTAATCTGTCCGTGAAAAACTGCTTTGGGAACAGAGATGCTTGATGATATGTCAAAGGAAAATTAACCCACGGAGAAAATCAGAAGCACAAGGCATTTAATGGATGACTTCCCCACTATGGATTGGAAGTCAAGGAACAGGCAGTAGGAAGGAGAAAAATGATTTTGCAGGTATACAGTCTAGCCTATAGCATCACATATAGGAGTTCTTTCCAGGTGCTCAAAGACTATCCTAGCACCTTTGGTCCCAGCACTTCCTGAATGGCATGCGTGCTCTTCCTCCTCATTAATATTTCAGATACAGGATTGCTTTTCTGGGCCAACACATGATCTTTTACTGTGCGGATAGTAAACAATGCCTATTATTCCTTTATACAGGAGACATTTGGCACAAAATTCCCTACACCTGGACAGCCTGAGTAGCAGCAGATTAACATCAGGAGCATCCAATCTATCCACAGAAAAAGAGTATTGATGAGACTGTCAATATTGTTCATGAGAATCACTTGTCTATGACAGGGCAAGAGATTCCAAAGAGCCCTCAGTCCCTAGAGACCAAGCCAAAGAAAGTACTTTCTTTCTTTCCCTTAGTTTTCACAACATCAGAATTTTAATCAACTTGTCTCTGCTATTCCCCACATTTTGGTCTTCATAGCAAACATTTGGTTTTTCATTGCCTTGTTTATGAGGGGAGCCAAACATGCCACATTCCAACTGCACCTTCCTGGGTTCTCCTAAAAACTCAACATATTTCTTTATTCCAGATCAAAAAATAAAATATTGTTCAAGCACCTGAAGCCATGAAGTTTACACTGAAGAAAAGTGTTATAGCCGCTTTGAGAGCAAATGCGGTAATGAATATGCAGCTCAAGGCGAAATCTGAAGGCGACTACATATTCAGTAATTTTTCTGTGGGATTTTCGAGGAGAAACTTGAAAATAAATGTGAATGTCTTTCTAACGGCTGCAAGTGGCTTTGTATGGTGCTGAAAACTCACCAGGACTTCCTGAGGAAGCCGATATTTAATTTACAGTGTAAATCCCCCAAAGGAACTGCTGCAGCTCTCTGCATGGAGACAGCTGGAAGGAAGAACTGCATTACAGATGGGAGCTGTGAAAGCTAGCAGCTACCCAAGAGTAAATGGGCTTGTTACTCCGAGGGAAGGTGAGACATAGACCAGAGAGAAAGTGCCTGCTCTAACTATGGATTTCAATGACACTGGAATAGAAAACTCTAAGAGTCATTCAGGGAAACCAGCATTCAGCTGCATGTATCCCAAACCCTTTGGTCTGGAAATCACAGGAGGAAAGTTTCTTGGAGATTCCCAATTCTTCTGGCTTCAAGATGGGTCTGACTCAGGAGCACACAAGGAGACTTCATCCAGGATTATTATTATTATTTGTCTTGCTGTAGTGCCCAGAGGCCAGGGCCCTGGGCTGGCATGTGCTCTACAAACATACAGTGATGCTGCTTGTCAAGCTTGTCACAGAAACAGCACAGCTGAGCCACAGAAGCACACAAAGAAAAAAGAAAAAATAGGCTTTTCTGACCCTTGCATCAGCTCTGAGACACTTCTTGCTTCCCTCAAACCCCGGTAGCCATGTTCAGCTGAACAATGCATAAATCTAGGTTCTTACATAGTCCCCACAGTATCTCTTCATCGGTGGGCCGTGACTACTCTGCAGGCAGAGGTTTCACCCAAACCCCAGTGTCACATTTGTTCAGGGTACTCAGCTACAAAACACCCATCTCCAGCCGCTATCCCCACATCCTTCCAGCATCAGGTTCCAGGCTCAGGGTAAAAACCTCTCTCCCCGCTTCCCCTCCCTTCAGCCTTCCTTCCAGGCTGAGGTGTGTTTTGTATTCACCCACACTACATACATCGCAGTGACCTCTGTGTGCACTAACCAGAAAATCCAGTGACCCCATAACTGCAATGGACTTCATTTACAGAAACTCTGGAAGAATTCCACCATGATCTCAACAGCTTCCACCCCACCATCCGCCTCAGCCTGGACCAGTCTACACAGGAGGTCCACTTCCTGGACACCACGGTGCAAATTAATGACGGCCACATCAACACCACCCTATACCGAAAACCTACTGACAGCCATGCCTACCTTCATGCCACCAGCTTCCACCCCGGGCACACCACACGATCCATTGTCTACAGCCAAGCACTGAGGTACAATCGTATTTGCTCCAACCCCTCAGACAGAGACCAACACCTACAAGATCTCCACCAAGCTTTCTCAAAACTACAATACCCGCACAAGGAAATAAGGACACAGATCAACAGAGCCAGACGTGTACCCAGAAGCCTGCTTCTGCAAGACAAGCCCAAGAAAGAAAACAACAGAACACCACTGGCCATCACCTACAGTCCTCAGTTAAAGCCTCTCCAACGCATCATCAGTGACCTACAACCCATCCTGGACAACAATCCCTCACTTTCACAGGCCTTGGGAGGCAGGCCAGTCCTGGCCTACAGACAACCTGCTAACCTCAAGCATATTCTCACCAGCAACAGCACACCGCGCCATAACAACTCTAACTCAGGAACCAATCCATGCAATAAACCTCGATGCCAACTCTGCCCACACATCTACACCAGCAACACCATCACAGGACCAAACCAGATCAGCCACACCATCACTGGTTCATTCACCTGCACATCTACCAATGTAATATACGCCATTATGTGCCAGCAATGTCCCTCTGCTATGTACATCGGCCAAACTGGACAGTCCCTACGAAAAAGGATAAATGGACACAAATCAGATATCAGGAATGGCAATATTCAAAAACCTGTAGGAGAGCACTTCAACCTCGCTGGACACACTATAGATGATTTAAAGGTCAGCATTTTGCAGCAAAAAAACTTCAAGTCCAGACTGCAAAGAGAGACTGCAGAGCTGCAATTCATTTGCAAATTTGACACAATCAATTTGGGACTGAACAGAGATTTTGAATGGCTAGCTAACTACAAAAGCAGCTTCTCTTCTCTCGCTATTCACACCTCCAGTTCAGCTGCTAGAGGAACACCTCACCCTCTCTGATTAGAGATAACAAGCTGGTTCAGCCTGATTGGACTAACCTTGTTATCTCCCACCTGGTTCTTGCCTACCTATTTATACCTGCCCCTGGATACTTCCACTGCATGCATCCGACGAAGTGGGTATTAGCCCACGAAAGCTCATGCTCTGAAAAAATTTCAGTTAGTCTTTAAGGTGCCACAGGACTCTTTGTCACTTCTGCAATTCCAGACTAACACGGCTACCCCTCTGATTATTTACAGGAGAGTTTCACAAGGATTTCCCTGCAAGGTGGATTCTGGCACAGACGAAAAAGCAATTGCACCTTTGAAGGGAGAAAGACATTTTAATAGTGAAGCTTTGTTGACAAAAGCCTGGGCAGCCTGATTTAGCACATTGTGCATGTAGCACTGTTCTTCTGATGTGAACCCCCAGGCTCCCCATGGGGCAGAGCCAGACCTCACAAAGGGCACTGGGCTCAGGCCACCTACTTCTGCATTTTTCCTACCCACAGCTTGTATCTCTCTATAAAGAAAAGAATCAATCCCACCATATCAAATTGTGCTTGAAGGACACAGAGTATTCAGTGCAGTCAGAGCTGGATGAACAGGTCACTTGCCTTTCGAAGTCGCTTGGCTTTACGTCCAGCCGAGAAACAAGCCCAGTGAAGAAAGGTGCCCTTAGAATAGGCCATTGAAAATCCACTGCGTGTCCAAGAGGTTCCTAGTCTTGGACATTCCAGTACCTGAATGCCAGGCAGAGTAGGAGCTCTGCACTCCCACTTCACAGCAGAGTTAGGAACACAGTAGCAGATCCAGGCCCGTCTAGCCCAGTGTCCTGTCTCCAACATTGTCCAGCACCTGAGGCATCAGAGGAAGGTGCAAGGAACTCCTACTCCCTAGAATTAGTTAGGAGGAGGACAGGTTTCAGAGGGGCAGCCATGTTAGTCTGAACCAGCAAAAACAACAAGGAATCCTTGTGGCACCTGAGAGAATAAAATTTATTTAGGCATAAGCTTTCATGGGCTAAAACCCACTTCATCAGATGCATGGAGTGGAAAACACAGTAGCAGATATATATACACAGTATATGAAAAGATGGGAATTGCCTTACCCGGGAGTGGGCAGGGGGCGGTGTCAGTGCTAACAAGACAATTCAATTAAAGTGGAAGTGGGCTATTCTCAACAGTAAAATACCAAGGGAGGAAAAATTACTTTTGAAGTGGTAATGAGGCCAATGTAATCAGGGTGGCCCATTTCGAACAGTTAACAAGAAGGTGTGAGTAACAGTAGGGGAAAAATAGTTTTTGTAGTGACCCATCCACTCCCAGTCTTTATTCAGGTCTAATTTGATGGTGTCCAGTTTGCAAATTAATTCCAATTCTGCAGTTTCTCGTTGGAGTCTGTTTCTGAAGTTTTTTTTGTTGAGGAATTGCCACTTTTAAGTCTGTTATTGAATGTCCAGGGAGGTTGAAGTGTTCTCCGACTGGTTTATAATGTTATAATTCTTGACATCTGATTTGTGTCCATTTATTCTTTTGCATAGAGACTGTCCAGTTTGGCCAATGTACATGGCAGAGGTGCCTCTGTAGATGTTTGCCTCTGTCTGAGTGATCAGAGCAAATGCAGTTGTATCATAGAGCTTGGCTGTAGACAATGGATCATGTGATGTGGTCTGGATGAAAGCTAGAGGCATGTAGGTAAGTATAGTGGTCAGTACATTTCCAGTGTACGATGTTGTTTATGTGAACATCACTTATTAGCACTGTAGTATCAAGGAAGCGGATCTCTTGTGTGGACTGGTCCAGGCTGAGGTTGGTGGTGGGTTGGAAATTGTTGAAATCCTGGTGGAATTCCTCAAGGGCCTCATTCCCATGAGTCCAGATGATCAAGATGTCATCAGTGTAGCACGAGTAGAGTAGGGGCATTAGAACAATGCTTCCTCAGCTCTCAGTAAATATTAGCATTCTGTGGGGGTCATGCGGGTACCCATAGCAGTCCCACTGACTTGAAGGTATAAATTGTCCCCAAATCTGAAATAGTTGTGGGTGAGGACAAAGTTCAGCCACCAGGTTTGCCGAGGCATTATTAGGAATACTGTTCCTGACAGATATATTCAATATATATCCAATGTGATATATGCCATCATGTGCCAGCAATGCCCCTCTGCCATGTACTTTGGCCAAACTGGACAAAAGAATAAATAGACACAAATCAGACATCAAGAATTATAACATTCAAAAACCAGTCGGAGAAGAACTCAACTTCCCTGGACACTTTCATACCTTCTTGTCAACTGTTTGAAATGGACCACCCTGATTACACTGGCCTCATTACCACTACAAAAGTGATTTATCCTCCTTTGGATATTCTACTGTTGAGAATAGCCCACTTTCACTTTAATTGAATTGTCTCGTTAACACTGCCCCCCCCTTGGTAAGGCAACTCCCATCTTTTCATGTACTGTGTATATAGATACACACACACACACACACACACACACACACCTCCCTACTGTATTTGCCACTCCATGTATCTGATAAAATGGATTTTAGCTCATGAAAGCTTACGCCCCAATAAATTTGTTAGTCTCTAAATTGCCACAAAGACTCCTCTTGTTTTAGGAGGATGAGGGGCAGAAACTAGGGTGACCAGATGTCCCGATTTTATAGGGACAGTCCTGATTTTTTGGGTCTCTCTTATATAGGCTCCTATTACCCCCAGCCTCCCATCCCAATTTTTCACATTTGCTGTCTGGTCACTCTAGCTGTACCCCATGCAGGTCAAATGCCATCTTGTCTGTGAGCCAGACTGATTTTATCCAAAACCAACCCAGATTACACCCCATGTGCATAATGATTTTAATGAACATGAGGTTTGTATCCTTTTTACTCCCACCCCGCTTTCTCCAGAAATTTTGCTTTCTATTTTCCAATGTGCATCAGCTCCTTTGTCATCACATGCTGCAGACAGTCTGAAAACACCTGGCGTGCACTGTATTACTTTGTCCTATTTACTGTTTCTTCATCTGCTCATCCAGTCATTCGGTTTCTTCCTTGATTCTCCCACAGGGAGAGAAACAGGTGAGCCAACCACAGTGCAGAATGCTTGTCAAATTAAAACAGTGCAACATGATGTTACCTAGCAGTGAATTTATCAGGCATCCAGATTTGGACACTTCATTGCAGTCCCATAAATGGCAACAATAATAGAAAATGGAAGAGAACCGATTTCTCTGATAAACTATTGTAAAGGAAAGAGTTCAGACAAGTGTCCCTAAAACGATCATCTTTGGGTTACAATTCTAGATGGAATTCAAATGCTTGGTCTTCCTCAGTTTGGGTAAGTGGCACCGTATTCAAATCACTCATCACCTATTTATCGCCACTGGTACACTAATTGACACCTCTAAAGCAACAACCTGTGCAGCTCAATACCACAATGTGAATGAACCTTGCTAGCATATTTTTTGCATTTGGATAGAGGCAGCTTCATTGCAAGCAAATACTGTATCCCAATTCCAGCTACACAGATCAGTGCGTTCTTGAGCTGGATTAAAAGCCGTATTTGAGAAAGGGGATGGTATAGGGCGGGTATTTGTGGATTTCAATGCAGATGAGACCTGTGGTACAATAGCTGTATATGGGAGACAGAGCCGCAGAGGGGAGAGAGTTGTAACAGAAAACAAAATGAGCGCAGTGTTTTGTCGCATGCCTAGTTGTAAGTGAAGATATGCTGCAAACACTCGGATTCTTTTGTCATTTTTCCTGCTACTCTTGCCCTTGGAAATAAGATAGCTTAATATCTGCAGAATTGTCAACAAATTGTTGGGGTTTTTTATTCCCTGGCAAAATAGTGCGAAAGAAAGCAAGAAATAAAGGAATTATTGCTGATGTCTCCGAGCTGGAGAAGACACTAAGTGAAACTGACTCTTCCTGTTTGGCAAGATTAAAACCTTCCCCTTTCATAAGCCTTCCCTCTCGAAAGGTCTCATTTTATATGCAGAGTGGAGCTGAGATTTCACTCCATGGCCTAGAGGTGCAGACAATTCCCACTGCACTAACATCAGTGCTCAAGGATAGAGGATATGGAGGTAGTTTCAAGGTTTCTCTGTCTCTCTCTCTACATAGAATCTATATCTTTACATGGAAGAGGCTACTCAAAATAAATTGTCAGTTGTTAGCGGCTATGAGCCAAACCATCAGGGGCGTGGCTATATCTTGGGGGCGCGGCATATGCAGAATGACATGTCCGGAACCTGATCTTGCACTACTGAAGCCAATGGCTGTCATCCCATTGATTTCAAATGGAGAAGGATCAAGCCCCCAAAGATCAGGATCTGTGAAATCATCTTGCCATGCTTCCAAGTGGTGGGGGTGTGGCTGTGATTATTAAGGCACAGACAGATTGAGAAATGAACAATTTGATTATTTGTATTTGAATGTTACAGAACAGCTGTAGAATGCAGCCTGCCCCAGTCTGTTCCACCTTCCCCTGCAATCACCCTGCCTTCCAAAACAAACCACCGCCTTTGGCCGCTGCAGCCACATCCCCTGCATTGCCACAGTGGGAGCCTCAAAAGAAACAAATGAAGGACAGAGCAGCACCTGACCACTCTATGGGCCAGTGCTTCAGTCCAGCCTAGGGCCCATCGGGATCCTAATGCTATTACAGAGCTAGAGGAGACTGCAGGATGCCATGAACCCTGCATAGCTCTCCAAGGAACAAGACGTAGCTTTGGTGCAAATCTCTTTTCTGCATATCGGCATCCATGCCTAGATGTTATCATCCCATGCAGAGAAGTGCCTATGGTTATAAACACCTTGTCTCATGACTGTGCAGGGACCCTGTTCCTATAAGTCTTGACACAAAGGCAGACAAATGAAATGTAGTTTGGGCACAGAAAATTAATTGTTGTGTCCATTTAAGGCCCTTTCTGGGTATTCTGCACTGAAAACCTGAGCTTGGTGCACACCTCAGAAAACCCTGCACATATTCACTCCCTTGGCATTAGAGTACGCCATGGCTGTGTTCAGACCCCTGCTGTTTCAGTTTGTTTGTGCTGCTGTCAGATCCAAAAGAGCCCAATCCGAATTAGGGCCCCACTGTGCGAGGGGAAGATTTGATCCCCTACCCAAGTTGCTTATAATCTAAGAAACCCCCGTGTGTTTTCTCTGAACGTTTTAGTGAACAAATTTATCACTAGAACTGGTTAGAAAAATAGATTTTTTTCCCCACTGGGAGAAGTTTTTGGGGGGACGGAGGAAGAGAGAATCATAGAAATTGAAATCAGTTGCAGGAATTTTTTTTGTCTGAGCTGATGTTCCTCTGTGAAAAGTTTCAGTTTTGACTAAACAATATTTGACCAGCTTTATTTCTTGTTTGTAAGAGGTTACATGTCTTTATTTCTTCTTTATTTTCCAGCAGCATCTCAAGGGGTCAGCCAGGACACGGCTCCCTTGTGCTAGCTGCTGAACAAACATTAGAGAATATTCATGGAAAGTGAATTTTGAACTTGTAAAAGGCAAATACTCTCACTGGAAACTTGATTTGTTCATCCCACCAGGGAACACACCCCTTGTGATGCCAGTGTCCAATTAAAACTAAACACCCCCACTCAACCATCAGAAACTCAGAATTAGTCACAGAAATGAGCTGTTCAATCATTCTGAATGACTAATATATCAGGGGAGGTCAGACGCTGCTCGCTTCATCTCAGAACAGAAAAAAGAAGCCAAGTTCATCCAATAAATTATTCACCACAAATTATTTGCTCAGGTTTCATTAAACCACATCCATAGTATATCGGGAAAGAGAAGGAGAGAGATGTATGAAGATTTCCTACTGATGTATGGGATAGAAGCAGCTGTCAGTTGCATTTGTTTTCCAAAGAATCAAACACTGCAGAAAGCAAGTTAACTCTGCAAAGATCAGTGCTACACTGACACATAGGCAAGTTCAAGAGCTGGAAGAAGAGTCTATAACCATACAAAGAGAAAAACACTCCTCTAGAGAGACAGCAAACGATCCAGTCTCCAAAGCCCAAGAACATGCACAAGTTCTAACCTGGACTCTCAGCAATGCAAGACTCGGAATCAGATTTTCCCAAGTGCTCAGCTTTCCTAGTTGGAGCTTGG
Organism: Dermatemys mawii; assembly: GCA_007922305.1. NCBI lineage: Eukaryota > Metazoa > Chordata > Testudines > Dermatemydidae > Dermatemys > Dermatemys mawii. Next base: position 641,381 of record ML677387.1, on the reverse strand, counting down.
TTTCCAAATGGGCTCAGCTCCCAGTATGGGAGCTGCTGGGTGTTGAGCACTTACAAAAATCTGGCTCACCAGGGCCACATCTGGTATCTGCAAGAGAACAGGGATGAGCCCCGGAAAGGGCATCACCTGTTTTTGCACAATTAATAATAAGAGACCTTCATGACAAACGGCCGGCTACGTCGACAGGAAGAGAGGGGCTTTCTTTAAAAATACCAGCTCTGTGGGCAGTATGCTCTTGGAGCAAAGGCTGTTTTTGGAGTTTCTTCTAAATTGGGACATGAATGGTGTTTGTTCAACAGTTACAAACGTAGGAGAAAAACTAAAATCTGTCCCAGAAAATTCCTTCTGAAATTTTGCATCACAAAATCAATCTCCTGCAACGGCAGCGGAGACCACAGCAGGTACAACGTGGCCAAAGGGGACACGTGCCACACATCACAGCGTACAGAACCCAAGAACCGGAGATGGATTTTAAGTGTTGCTTTTTTAAATAGAAGACAGACAAATGCAAGATACAAACAGAAGGTAAAAATCAAATCAGACAAATCAATTGCACAGCCACGCCCCTTCCCCTGCCGCTTCCGTTCCCTGGAGCAACATTCCTGGAAGGGCCAACTGGGCCAGCATTGCTTGTTCTAAACTAGTGTCTCTCAAGACTGGAGGTATCACCAAGAGCTACACTACAGGGCTTACGTCCTCCCCCCAGCAATCAGCAGTAGGTTGATCTGGGGAATAAAACAGTCTATGGACCTGTCATGGCGTCTCCCATATTCTAAAGCACCCAAATACCTGGGAGGCATTGTGTTTTATAGGGGCTGTGTCAGCAGGTAACATTCTCCAAGGGGTCCGGCCTGCCAGGAAAACAGACGCTGCTGCGGCTGCTGGAAGAGCAGCGGAAGAGGAACAAATCCCGAGATGGACGCCCAGGAGTGTGCTGTCTCCAGTACGCTGCGGGAGCGAGCTGAAGAGCTCTCCTAGCGGCTGGCACCATCAGCGCAGCACCCTGCTATGCACAAGCAGCTCAACATCTTTGCTGTATCGGAAGGAAGGCTCCAGGTTGGACCTTTGCCACTCCAGTTTCTTGAGGTAGATGGGCACGTTTGGCTCATCCCTTCGGATTTCCAGCTAACTGCACTCATTGCGTCACAGAGGACTGGTAGGCATGGTTACCTGATGGATTTGCTGCACCTGGTGTCAGCAGTGCCTGCTGGGATTGCACAGGTGTGACAAACTAGCCTGACACATCACTCCAGAAATACACAACACAAAACCAGGTTGTTTTTCCCCATTTCCAAAACATCTGCTCTGAATTATCAACTCAGCTTGCATCAGCAATTACACACACAGCCCAACCGAGGCTGCTAGCAGACCCCATTGCTCACAGGTAGCAGTTCCTATTTTCGGCACTAGTGGCTCCATCTCCTGGGGACAGAATCTTGGCTTCCTCTGTCAACATTATCAAGAGCTGGAAGGTTGCTGCCATAGAGTTGGCAGCGCTACTGGGGAATGTCCGTTTCAATCTCTAGGGAAGCCAGGGCAGTAGACACAGGGTAAGGCCGTTTTGACAAGTTCCGTATAAATAAATACGTGCTGTTATTATTGTCCTTATTTATTAACTACATGTCCTCCTCTACAATGCACCAATCAAGGCTCTTGTGTGTTTCCATTGCCAACAGTGAGACAAATTCTTTCTCAAATTTACACCCCTGGCAAAACATTCATGTAAACCAGAGCTGAGGTTTGGGCAACCCAATCTGTTCCGATGGGTCCTGAGAACACAACGGTCATTTTGTTGAAAACACTGCAAACCTTGGTGGCATCAGCTGAGTTTTGCATTGTTTCATGTTCACTAAGTCATTAAAACCCATGCACAAAAGAGCCCCCACCCTCAAGCTGCCTGTAAAAATTCCCTTCCCTCTAGACCTTTCCAGCGTTCGAGTTTGGGAGAGACAGGTCCTATTTCAGACCTCACTCCTGTCACTGATCACAAAAAGCACCGCCGGGGTGGATATAAGAGAGTGACTGAAGTCCCATTGTGATTAATACCCCACAGCCTGTCCTCTAGTGCTAATGCGTTCACCTTCCATTTATCCCAACACAGCAGCCAAATCAGCAATTTGAGGGCAGTATTCATTTCTGACTCCTATATATCTGACTGACATCAAGCCAGCCTCACATTTACAATCATTTACACCTCTTTCCTCCAGAACCCCAGACAGCATGTTCCCTAGAGCTCAGAGTGTTTGCTCTGGTATCTGATGTCAAGGCAGGGCATGTACTGTATTATTTTCCTCTTACTAGCACTATACCACGGGATATCCTCCTGCAATTCCCTCCCTGTTTAATGGGAATTTATTTAATTTTGTTTAGATGATGTGCAGTGCTGTTAATTGCTGTTTTAACATATCTCTAATAATATATCCTTTCTAACTGTTTATAGCTTGCCTACCTCTTAAGTGCTTAAATACATTCAAATACTAATCTATTCTCTGCACAATTAGAAATGTCTTCTCAGCAATGGAGAGCACTGCAGATATAATATGAAAACTTGAGTTCAAATTGCTGAACTCTTAATTGATCTCACAAACCACATTCTTTTTGAAGCCTAGTTTTTCAATATAGTCTTCAAACTGCAGAACTGACTTTGCAAGTTAAGACAGCAGCAAGAAGAGATGCAGCAGGCAATGTTACAATGGCATTATTTAAACATTGGATACACAATTAGAGAACAATATAACCAGTAATAAAATTACTTTTCATTTAAACAGCATTGTTCTGCATTTACATTTTTGATTGCACTGTCCCATTTTAAATACTATTTGGCCAGTTACAAAATCAGCTGCAAAGGTTTCTTCGATTTATGCATTTCTATAATGAATAGGTTCAATAATCTTATAAAAGATAAGTTTTATGTACAAGGTATAAACATAATGAGACCAAGAAGAACAACAAATGTTCCATACATTGGGGTAGCACTGCCAGATATTCCTAAGTGCCAAAGAAAAACTTAAAAAATCAAGTCCAGGCCATATATTGAGTGGATGTAGCTCAGGGATTTGTTTTACTGTTCTCTAAGCATGGGAATTTTAAAGAATAGTCTCTACATTTCTTTATCAATATTCAACAATAGCCCAAAAAGTGATTCCACCATAGCAGAAGAATTCTGCCTTTCCAGCAATATATTATAGCCATTGCAAAACGTCATTTGAACAAATTTTAGGCTCTGAGTAACAAAGAAGATCTTACCTCATAATGTGCCACCCGCTGAGATTCTGATATTAGCTGAGCACTGCACACTTTGCAATAGCTTTCAGTGAATAATTCCTGGTCAATATCAGACGACTTCATCTGCTTACAGTGATACAAACAGACAATAGAACAGGATAAATGGTTATTTTCAGTGATAGCACATACCATGGACAATACAGAATCGTTACATTTCACAATGATCCATGTGGAGTGGAGCAAACCAACATTCTGAGGAAGTTGGATGCTCTCCATAATTTCATTACAAGCAAACGATGCGGTAGCATCTTAAATTCTGTAAGTGCACATGTAAGTATGGAGAATATTGGCAACCCCAGCTAGCTATCATTGTATGCAATTCTCACATAAGTGATGAGCTGTGCATCCAGGAGGGACTGCTGATAATCTAGATATTTCTATTCTTGAATTATTTGGAACCATCAAGTTATGCACACAACTAGCCTAGGTAAATACACATTCTTATTACTGATACCCTCCCTGCTCCGCCTTCTTACTGTCTGTTACATTTACTTGCTGTGGCTTTCTTAATCTGGATCATAAATAAACTTTAGGACAACCATCACAATACCCTGTAATCAACAGGGTCCCAATATGGGCTTGGCCTTCTGGTTTCCATTACAACAGAATAAATAAAATAATAGAGGACTCAAAGGAAACTGCAGAAAGCAAATGAAATGTTCTCTGCCTGTAAAAGAAAATCCAGACTTAAAAACATTTACCTTTTTAATAAACATCATTCCTTATTGCTGGTATTTCCACAGTGAAAAGGCAGATACAGAATTAGTTACAAAAAACCCACCCCTCAACCACAAACCCCTCGCTCTGCCATGACACTGCTCACTGCAGTGTAGGGTGACATGTTTCAGTCTGATGACCAGAAGTGCCATGAAAACATTTCTAAGAAACACAACAACACAGGAGCGTTTGTTCAAGACCTACAGATCACTGTTTAGGATTGATGGATCATTTAAGTGATCCAAAGTCCCTTTTACTTGGGGTGTGAGCAGGACTTGTCCTGACTTTGGAGACAAATGTTCAAGACAGGATAGTGACCCACTGCCCCTCCCATTTTACACAGATGGATTTTTACCATCATGCCTCTCGCCTCCAGACTGCCTCCTAGTGGCCAGGTACAATGTTACAGGGATTTTCTCAGCACAGCACCACTTGCAATTATCCTAGTTGCACAAAAGTCCATTGATGTGTGTGGTGTCTTCCTCCGGCCAGCACCGTTCAGTCCATTCCCCTTCTGGGGTTCAAGCCCACCTCCCAGCCTCTTTCTTTTATTCTTGACACCCATCTCTCTCCTCTTGGCCTGGGGCAGCGCTGACGCTACCCCACTGGGAGCCCTATGCAGGAATATTTTGCCCCCCCAGGACACTGCACCCCATATCCTTCATAGTGATATTACAGGATAGGATTATGGCATAATTATGCTGCATTTTATGCAAGATGGCTCATGTAAGATGTCATTGGAAAAGTTATGATTTGCTGAAGACGATTATCCTCTTTGTGTGCAGGTATCATGGCTGTGTCTGAAGTTATGGACATTGACTAGGAATCTGTATTTCACGTCTAGTTACACCTGGGTAATGCCCACTAGGCAAGATGCTTTTCAACGTCAGGGATAGGATCATGATAATTTGGGGTTTGTGATCCAGAGGGAAGGGGTGATCCAGCCTGGGGAGCTGAAAGATGCCTTGGCTGCAGCCTTTCTAGTGTTGGTGCCTGCACTGGCTGGTCAGAGAGCCTGCATGTAACTGCAGCTGGGCGCGTCCCGACCTGTGTGAACGCTAGAGGAGGTAGGGCCAGAAGCGTAAGTGCAGCTTGTCACTGCAGCACAGTGTGAGAGGGAGCCCAGGCTGGTGGGTGAGGGGGCTCAATGGTACCCCAGTTCCAGGTGGCAGCCTAGGGGGAACCTGTCGCCCCCCACACTGCATACTAATAATTAGTAGGGGACCCCGTGGAGCTGTTTGGGGCTAAGGGCCCATCTTCACTGGCAGCGCTTTCCCTTAGTGTACAGCACCGGGAGAGAGCTCTCCCAGCGCTCTGACAAACCTCACCTCCATGAGGGGCGCGGGTCCAGCGCTGGTGCCCGGTCTACCCTGGCACGTTACAGCATTGAAACTTGCTGTGCTCAGGGGGTGTTTTTTCACACCCTGACTGAGAAAGTTGCAGCGCTGTAAAGTGCCAGCATAGATCATATGCTAATGCCTAGCACCAGCTCTGCCGGGAGGAGAGGTAGAGGGATCCACGCCCAGCATTCAATCCCCTGGGGTCCAGCCCAGGCTTCCTGCTTAGGCAGCTAAGGAGAATTCCTTCCATCCTTCCCCAGTTTTCTCTGGGCCGCTCCTACCTGTGCCTCAGTCATCAGCATCTTCCCCGGCTCTGCAGACTCTGCAGCCCCTGCCCTGAACTGGTGGTTCCTCAGCTTCTCCTGGGACCAGCTACAGGAGCATTTCCTAAAAACCAGTCTCAGCTCTTCCCTGGGGCAGCTGGATTGTTTGCAAATCAGTAGCTCTCTCCTTCAGCAGGTGTCCCCCTCAGCCCTCTCTCTGGGACTGGTTTGTAGCTCCTGTACTTTGCCTGAGCTTAATCAGTTGCAAAGCTTTAGCCAGCTCTCTGCAGCTGAGCCCCCGCCCCAATTAGCCTTCCACGCTGAGCCCAGCCTTCTCCTGTCAGTGTCTGTCTGCTGGGAGGGAGGAGGCACCACTAGCTTTTATGCTGCTCCCCTTCCAACATTTTCCCAACTAGCTGGGAGACAGAGGAGCCTGGCCCTGCCTTCTCTGCAAGGTTTTATGCCGTTAAAGTTCAAGTCTCAGATTCCTTCCCCCGACCCTTAGGTCTCCATAGGTATCTATGGGACCTTCCAAACCCTTCAAAGTCTAAGCCAGGCACCGGGGTGGGCTGCCCATTAGGCATGACTGCCCTCAATGGCAGATTCCGCCTCACAGCACTGTTTTACTATTTTAAGTGTATGAATTAAGATTGCAAATGGTTTTCCATCTTAATTACCCTCCTAATGTATGAATACTGATGTGCATAACCGTTTATAACATGTATAACGCACACCTGAAACATGCGTGTAACACCTGTTAGTTTATAAAGAGTTAATAAATGATTATCTAAACATGTAACTTTATTATAAAATGTGATGGACATGTCAAACTACACGACAGCGTTTTGCAGCTGTATTCCAGGCCCCAAGGGAAACAGCCCTGGTGATTCTAGATTTTGCTGTTCTCAGAGAGCTATTTAAATATTTTTGTGTTCTCTGCAATTTCCTATAAGGAAATTCACAAAATAGATTAAATGAGTGACCTGGCTAATAGGAATCTCTAAATCCACTGCACACTCCTTCCTCATTATGCAAGTGAGTGCAGAAATCAAACGTTCTAAAGATATCCAAGGTACAAGTCAGGAAGAGCAAGGGAAGGTGAACCCTAGCAAAGCAACTGAGCAGCAGAAATAGCTTTAGAAGCAGCATATAAAAATGTGTCCTGATCAAGATCCATTTTCTATTTGTACATCAGTCACAACACCCCGTGTGCAGTCTAAGGTGGTAAACAATACAGCTTCTTTAGCACTGATCTGAGGTAATTGACTGTGATAGAAAATAAATAATGTGGAAAATAAAAGGCTACAGAACAGTGTAGGCAGAAAAATTGCCATGTGCAGAAAGCTCTGTTTCCGATAGCTAATTACTGGATATGAAGGTATGCTCACTCACTTTTGCTACCTGCTCTAGGTTTAACCTCCATTTGTATTCTCTGGGAACTGATATATTGGGAAACTATTCCTAATATTCCAGCAGGTATTTCAGGTACCCCAAAATCTCATTGTGTGAAATCCTGTCAAGCACAGACTGAAAATGCAGGAAAATATTCCCATGTAAATCTAACCGATTAGCTTTGCCTCAAATGTAAGGATCTCCATACAGAAATCCAGTAGCTAAGGGTGTTAATTCTATTTTGCTTGCAAGTGTGTGTACTCCAAAATCATAGGGACCCTGCAACATCTAACCACTGTAGGGCAAACCACAGCATTAGCTCATCCCTTTACATTATGAACAACAGATCCTAAGCCTATTCTCCCTCTGCTGTATGTGCACAACTCAGTCCTTTAATGGGAATCATACAGGTTTATCTGTAAAGGAAGAGAACCTATTGTTTCCCATATATGCAATGACTCTCTGTGTATTGTCTCTGCAAGCCTGAGACTGGAAGAGGTATGAGTATGGTAGCTACAAGTCAGTATCATCCGTTAGCCACGTTTCCTGGGCGACTGTTACTGCACATTGAGAGAACACATCTCAGCGGGTGAGTCCAGTTCTTGTGCTGTGAATGTGTAAGCAGAATGTGTAAGTTACATTGTCCGAGCATTATGGAGAGATTCACGTGTGGCCCTGTTCAAATTCACTAACAGGGCCACTTCTCATAACGGGTGCTAAAATACACCAGGAACAACCAAGGCATCCCCACCCAACGTGTCATGTGTTTTGTAACCCCTATGGTATCAGCGGATCCCGAAGTGCCATGCAAACCAACCCAAAAATGTGCATTTTCTATACAGCGACCACTTCCTTGGCCACAGAGGTGCAGCCTCTTCTGGAGCGATATATGGCAATTGTTTAACATCATACAGGAAAGTGACGTTAACAGGGCAGGGCTGGAAAGGCCCAATCCTGTGACACCCCAAGGACCACTGGTCCCAAAACAAACAACAACTTCTCCAATTAAAATGCCACAGAGATTTAAGTCATTATATTTAGTCTCCCTACATCAACCCACCCGATCTGCTCTGGTCCGGCATGCGAGGGGATCCCTAGTGACCTGGGGTGCACAAGGGCAGGCCCTTGAACAAGGGAGCACCCGCCTCGACACTGACTCAGCCCTGACAGGGCATGAGGGCCACCCACCGCAGCACGCTGCACCCCTGCCAGACCCCGGATTTCCCATCCACACACTGACTCAGCCCAGCCTTCCTCAGCGTGGTAGAGCGCCTGACTGCCAGCAGGATGTGGCTGAGCGAAGCCATTACATCTGCGGGGAGTATTCGAAGAGACTTCCCCTCTTTTACTGATTAGCCCCAATTCATTAATGAAAAACTGAACACCTGTCGCGTACTGAGACCACTTCTCTCACGCAGGGTGAGCCAGTGTCAGAAGCAGGACGGGGTGGGGGGTGGGGGCACCTATATAAGATGAAGCCCCAAATACTGGGACTGTCCCTATGAAATAAGGACACATGGCACCCTCCTCTCTTGCCCAGCCAGCCCCTTGGTGTGCCTCTGCGGTTGCATTCAGTACATTCTCCTGCTCCTGTTGCTCACAGGACACTTCCCTCACACTCCTGGGGAACACTGAATCCAAATCATTCTTGTCCTGGCTTCCCCTCCTGCACTCTGCCCAAGCCTGCGCGCTTCCAGCCTCCCAGCAGGGAGCTTCTAAGGCCTTACCCACTCTCAGCTTCCAACAGCAGAGCAGAGGGACACCAGATTGCTCCGACCTCTTTCGGCAGCAGGGGCTGGGGCCCACCCTTGTCCCTCTAATTAGCCTTGTTCTCACTACCTTACCATTAGACTTGGGGGGGGGGGGCTATTCCTCTCTCCCCAGGCGCAATGCAGGGCTCAGCATTTTACCCTCGTTCAGTCCTGGATGTGCCACTGAGTTGCTCTAATTGGGAAGCAGGTGGCTGTAAATGCAGTCACATGAAAACGCTATCCACAGCGATGGCTCCCACCTGGGCGGGGAGTCCACAGCTCCTCTGTCCACTGGCAGGCAAAGCCAGGGGCAGGCTCCCAAGGCCAGCTGCTGAGTTTACACAATGACAGGGAGCAGAGAGAACCCAGAGCCCGACTCACACCAAGAACGCTGCCCGAGGGCTCGCTGACTGCCTTTGCATTTCAAAGAGCTTTATTGCTTTTTAATAGAGTCCCAATGAGTCACTAAGAGGAAGAAAAGTGAGGGCAGAGAAATTAGAGGGTAGAAGAGAATAAATGGAACCGAAGCCTCCTTTATGCCATGTCTTAAAGTCTTTGTATTAGACTAAAGCACACAGACGACTCAGTCATTCGTAAAGCCTGGGCAATTAAAAAAATTTAGAAAGCTTTAGGTAACAATAACTGTTTAGGGTGCAATTTATTACCAAGTGTCTGAGAAAAAAATAGTCATCTCAACAAAAGGGTCTTGTATATTTGAATGTGAACTACCTCCATTAAAGGATGATTTCCATAGAAAACCTGAACCCATTTATATAAGTCATCCTCCCAAGAACACTACTATAAAGCCAGACAGATTGAGGACAGATTTAAATTCACAAATCAAGCACTGACAAGGAGAAAACCAAGTCCTTTCTCTATCCCACATATATCTTGCAAAAAGTGGTCAATAGCTAAGAGGTACCTAGAGCAACAGCTGCAAACATAGTATCACTTTATTTCTGTTGTACTTTGCCAAATGACAGCAGAAATAAACATTCATTTTCAACTGGCTCAGCAACAAACTATGGCATAAATGCAAACTTCCCGGGGTGCTACGGCAGTATTTTGATAGAGCTTTTTTTTTGCATTTTACAATACACAAGACACTCACTTACCTGTTCGGCAACAGTATACAGACCCAAGCAGATAGTACTAGAAATACAGTCATTAGAATAGGAGGGGAGAATATGAGGAAGGGGAGAGGAAAGACAATCAGACTATTCGGGTATGTCTCTCCTGGACAAGAGAATCTACTGCTCCTGACATGTCAGTCATATGTCCCCACGCCTGGGTGAATGCTATCCCTTTCTGGGCTCTAAGTCATGTAAGAGAATCTCCTTCAGAGGACCACATCCTTGTTCTGTAGGGGCTGAGAACACCTCCCAAGCTGCTTCCCCAGCGGCAGGTCAGAGATTCCTGTTTCTGGCTGACACAAGGGTGGCAGAGGTAGCTCAGTAGCCAAAGAATTTAAAAAACAGACTATTGGGGGGACCGGAAAAAACATCCTGGGTGAGTCTAAGGTGAGAGACTAGTGTGACAGTGGCTCCTATTTCCACCCCCGCCCCCCCAGTCCGCACGCCCACTCACCCCCAAGCAAGAATGTGGCTCCTGTCCACCTCAAAGCACCACTCTACCTGTCCTAGAGAGTCCCCTTTACAAACCCATAACAGACTGGTCCCTGGGCTTCCCACGCAGACAGGCCAGATCCTGTAACCAGGGCAGGCTGCTCTTTGGAGTAGAAGGGACTGGACTCGGGGTCAGAATGGTCCTATTGGCAGGTGCTGTGCTGGGCAGGCATATAAAATTATAGGAGTGGCTGATAGATGGACACAGACTCAGGAAGATCTGCCATCACTCCTACTCCAAGCTGGATGCACGTTCAGATCCTCTCCTAAACACACACACACGCACATGCACACACACGACATAAAAGGCCTGATTCTCCTTTCAATTACACCTCTGTAACTTGACTTAAGTCAATAGATTGATATGAAACAGGTGTGAGACCATAATCACACTCAGGACATGTATTTCAGGTCAGATCAATCAGGATTTAGTATTTCACAGGGCGATAAGAAAAGTAATCGAATGACATCAGCCAGCGCTGGGTGCTCCTTGTGGAGGTCCACCCCTGAATCCCAAAACATTTCCACCATCTGACAACTTCTCCTTCTGAATCATTTGTCTGGGTGCATTTGTCTAAACAGAGGAATCCTGAAGCTTTGCTACCAAACAGAACTTTGATCTTCAAGGAAAACGAGATTCAAGTTCTCCTCTTCCTGCCCTGCTATATGTACAATGAAATAAAATATTTTCTGTTCTGTTAGATTAAACCTAAAGCCAGACTGGTGATGGGAACTGGAGGTAACAATTGCAAAGAGCTGGGGTCGCTGATCCATTCATTCTGGGTTACTGTGTTTTCAACTCCTCTATGAGCGCATTGGGTCCTATGGTAATTGGACCCCAGATCATGGAGATGTAAGGGTCAGCATAAACAGTAACATTTAAAAGCTCTTCCTCCCATCTAATGCATCCTGGAAGTAATAATACAGACAGAGCGCTGGCCATGCTTTAATACAGCTTAAGAGACTCAGATGATCACAAGGTTTGATGGGCTATGAATTGTTTACTAGGAAACTCGTCCAGATCCCTATTAAAATAAAATAATTTGGCCTTGCTCATTTTTGTCTCTAGGCAAATGTCACTCATCAGCTCCTTTACAGAGCAGCCACAAGATGGATTTCCTCTCCCACACTTTGTACAGAACAAAATTTAAAAAATCTTCTTGAGTCACTCAAAATGTTTTGTTTTGATTCTTAAAATAAATTTCGAAATAATAAATCAACCCATTCATTCCAAACATATCCAAGTGGTCTCATTTGGGCATTTTTGTATTTTTTCTCCCCATTTTTTTGCAAACAAAATATCATCAAATCAATACAATCTCTCTATCCACACACACACGCTTTCATTGAAATAGCATTTTTGACAAAGGTTCTCACCAGTTCTAGTCTGCAGTGTGAACAGGCTAAAAGGGAAGAGGCCACAGCTAGCCTGAAGTGAAGGTGAAAACGCTGGCACAACTCTAGGCTCAGGGAACACACTTGCAAAGGTACTCAGGTTTCCCTTGTAAGTCTCTAGTCTAAGGCATTTCTTGTCCCACCACGTCAGCCCAGAAGCACCATGTCTCTCAGGGCTTCCCGGGCTGTTACTCAAGGTCTGCCTTCTTATAGATTCCCAGCATTCCCATCTGACGACGGGCTCTTTACATTTGGCTGATACAAACAGCTGCATCCCTAACATGGCCATTTGACGTTGGTGGCAGTTTAGTGCAGCTCCCGTTCTACTTCCTTTACCTTTGTTGTGTTTCTCCCATAGTTTTCCCTAAGGGCAATGCCATGTTCTCACCGAACAGACTCGGCGGCGGGGGCACGGGGCAGCGGTGGTGCGGGCAGGCACCACGCTCATGGGAAGCGAAGGAAGTTGCCTTATTTTTAACGATGGCGCCTCCTGTTCCAAAAGCCGAAGCAGCCCTAATCTGGCCAGCCCTGTTTGGGGGGGGGGGGGTCCCCCGGGGCCCGGGGCCCCGGGGGGGGGGGGAGTCCCGTTCCCACACCCCCCACTTCCTGGGATTCACAGTGATTCTTAGCCAGCCAGTAGATCAGAAGGTTTATTTGAGATGCCAGGCACACAATCCCACTTAGAGCTGTCAGTACAAACAGGCCCCCTTGGCCCGGCCCTTCTGGGGGGGCAGGGAGATGAGACCCCGAATCCGGGTTCCCCACCTGCTTCCTCAGCCAGAGTCTAACCCCTTTTCAAAAAACTCCCACGTCTCCTGCCCTTTGTTCCCTTGCCAGACCCAAGGTGTCAACTCCCCTCCCCCTCCATCTCAGGTTACAGCTCCAGGTTTCCAGGTCAGAGTAGCTCAGCCTCAGGAGTCATGTCCACCCTTCCCCCTACTTGTCACAGCCTGCACCCTGCAGAAGCGGGTCTCACGGACACAGCTCAGCGACGGAGCTACTGGGAAGCTTGCAGCCCACTCAGCACTAGGGCACTTCTGGAGGGAGGGTTGTCAACTTTCTAATCACACAAAATCCAACACTCCTGCCCCCCACCCCCATCCCCAGCGCTCCATCCAGTGCGTGGAGCCTCTCTGGCTGCCCATGCACTGTAGGGACCTGGCGGCTGCTTCCAGGAGCCGATGGAGCCTGTCTTAGCCCCGCACCCCTGTCTTTGAAAAGGGCCCCTTTTTGACCGAGGCCCCTCTGGAGGGGATGGGTCCAGGGAATACATGGGTGGGGCTAAGTGGATATCAAGAGAAGGCAACAATTCAGAGCCTCCCTTTCGGGTGCTCCTGCTGAGTTTCGAAGCACTGCCTGTGCTCTGGACTTACTGCAGGGCTGAGCTGCCTCCCAGGGGTACAATACACCCTTCGAGGGATCATTTGACCCTGGGTTTCCCTAGGCAATGAAGGCAGAGGCTTCCCTCGGCTGCAGTTATGCACCATGATTCCCAGGGAACAATGTAGGGGCAGGGCAGTGGTTTATTTTTTAAATGAGCACTGGCTTTTGAGAAGTCTCCGTGCTGCAGAAATGAATCTGTCTCCAAATTCTGCACCCTGAAGTTCCCAGTGCGGCCACCTAAGCCCAGCAATGATTATTTTTGTGTTAGTGCCACGTGGGCTGGGTCCTACACGCTCACAAACTGTAGGCAGTCAGTCAATTTCACCCTCAGGTGTTTGGAAAGATTTTAGGCCCTGCCTTGACAGAACCAAGAGGAGAAGCTTCCTGCATGCTTCTAGAAAGGACAGTCACTAA
>ML677387.1:565211-627806 GCA_007922305.1 Dermatemys mawii | reverse complement strand
CACTAAGCAGCTGTATTGTTGCAGATATCCCAATCATAGCATCTGTAGACGTACCCTAGCAATTATTGAGCCCACAACTGGTTAGTCCTTGGCTCATCTTCAGTAACTAACCTGAATTTTTAAGAAGATCCATGGCTGCAGACTTGCTTTCGGAAGGTTTCGCAGAACCTACTGTCAAGAAGCATGCAAAAGGTAACCTGGACATTCCCCCTCCTACCCCTGCCAGCAAGCAGTCAGCCTCCTAGATAATATTGTTGCAAAGCACCATTTGTACTTTGGGTGGTTGATAAGAAATGCAGAAGCTGGGACACAAAGGGATTCAATTTCTGCACCTTCTTAAAGGGCTTTCTTCTGGGGAGCTGAAGAACTAATGCACAGCCAGTCACTATCTCTGCCAGCTGGACTCAAAATATTCAGCTGAGTGCAAGCACTTAGAGTGCGTTGTGAGTTCTAAACATTTCAAACTCTTCAGTCTCTTTCCCTGTCTCCACTGCAAACAATGGTCATTTTGTCTGCTGCTGTTTCACAGGGGTTTATTATTTATTGAAGATTTCCTTTTTTCAGTGCTAAACCTCCCCTTTCCGGATCAGTATCCTCTCTGCATGTCAGTTCAGCATCCTCAGCAATAGTAAATTGTGTCATAAGACTATCTTAAATATCTTGTGCCATATGGCTACCATTCTTCCCACCAGCTTCGGCAACTGTACGCCTCCAGAAGCTGTTTTCATACACATTCTTTCTTTTATTTCACACTTCACATTTTGGGATTCATGATTTGTTATTTCTACATTTTGGCAGACAACAATCAGCAGAAAACAATTAATGTGATAGGGACGCTAAAAATACACACAAACTTTAGTACAAAGATCATGCTTTTAGAGACAGTCAGTTTGTGGCCTGGCTATTTCAGAAGGCTACTTCTACACTCTGTTTGATAATGCCCACAAAGGTACATCCGAATGCACTTAAAACAATGCCCAAGGCGGGGGAGTACTAGGTAGAAGCTGGAAATGAAAGACGTACACTTTTGAGATCGAAGCTGAGTCCCTTAGCAACTGCTCTCCAAATCCTAGAACACAGTGCACAGGTACAAGTGTAAAAGCTACCGCGAACGCCAAAAAAGATAATACACCTGTGATGTGTGACTGCAGACCAGCTAACTGTACATGCAAAACTGTTTTATCATCTAGAGAAAGAGATGAAAATTACAGACCAGTGGGCTAGCAGGGACCAGTTTGATTGGCTAGCTCCAGTCCCAGACCTCATGCCTGTGGACATCAGCTTTGGAAGGCTAAGTAGTTCTGGGCTAGACGTTTATGCTCTCCACTCAAAGTGAGCAATGCTTTTCCAATTGCAATTGTCTAAGCTTGGAAGGAAGGGCAGCAGTTCAGACTTGGCACACACTTTGGCACGTTTTTTTCTCAAAACCAGCACACATCCTGCATCTCGGGGTTACTTACAGGTGGCACCAGCCACGGCTGCGTTAAGCTGGAATTCAGAAAGCCTTGTACTGCTAGCACATTTCCAGGCCTCATAACTGAAGTCACCCGCTTGATCACCTGCTCAAGGCTGTGTAACTAGAACGGCGGAACTGGCTGATTTTTGTATCTCATTTGATCAATGACAAAGAGCATTAACAAGACAAAGCACAAAGTTTTACCTTCTTTTGTTTGCTCCAGTTGGGGGGAGGGGTCCTCACTTTTCAGCCCCTTAATTCAATTGATTCACAGACACCTTACCCACCTGTTCCAGAATTAACAGCCCGAGATATCTAATGGTTAAATTCAAAGGATAGGGGACAAGTGAGCATTGCAGCAAATGCCAAATGGGAGCAACAATCCAGAAATCAAGGGCTGGGATTCTGATCTGTGTTCGGAATTATTTGTGTGCTTTTGTGACTCGGGATCGTGAGTTACCCTGCCTGCTTTCTCAAGTTGTTTAGTTCATTTTGCAAGCAAGAGTAAAAACTTCCTGTATTAATAATTAATGTGCTTTCGGCAATTGTCTGCGTATGCTACAGTTATAACAAGGCTTTTGAAGCAATGCAAACTATTGCTCCTTTCACAGACTAGTCAGTGTGATGAATGGCTGGGCCCATCTCGTGAGTTAACGAGTGACTGCTGTGAGGTAGGTGCTCGGGGAACAACAGGGGTCGTGTGTGTGCAGAGCGCATGGAGCGGAGAGGTCACTGGCATAACAAACAGGGGGAAAGGACCAAATAAGCAAAAGGCAATGGAGAGCAGAGGAACATCCTACCTCCCGCTGCTAAGGAGAGCACTAGCACCTCCCACTGGCAGTAGGGCACCGCTAACGCAGTACAGACTGCAGGGGCTCTCAGAACTCCACACTGATGGACCCTGCAGAGGACAAGGGGTCTGTCAGGTGGAGCCCTGGGCAGTGGATTCCCATCCCCGCCCCCAAAATGTAGGAAACCACCATTACAGTGAATAAAGCAAAACTAGGATCCTATCAATAAGCGGTGTGCCGGGGCAAGGGTGCAAATAGCAGCGGGGGGACTGCGGAAGTGAGGCCTTCTCGTCTGACACAAAGAGCAAGACTGCAGCCGGGACTCACAAATTTCCTTTATGAACTGCATGGCTGGACCCCCGAGCTTGCAGGGCTGGTGAGAGTCCAGCTCAGGATCACCATCTCCAGGAGGGGCTGCTTTGACCCCACTCTATGGAAAATTGGATAGCAGTGGCTCCAAACCCACAGGGCTTTGCCTTTACAGAAACCCCCTGACCAAAGGGGGCTGACTTCCAGAAACAACATCTGGAACACGATCACTTATTCCCTTCTCCTAAGGGACTCGGAGCAGAGGAGTCCGGGCTCAGAGCTGCCTAGACCTGCAGTGCCTAGAGTGCCACTTAACAGCTGTCTGGAAGGCTAATGCTTCCAGTGTGTGCTTGCCACTATAAGGACAGTGGTAAAAACATTCCTCTGTTGGAAATCGTATATTCCTATCACAGCTGTACCCCCTTGCACGCTGGCGGGGCCGGCAACCCTCACTTCTGCACAGGGGAAAAGCCCAAGAGTCATAAGTGCAGTATTTCGTTTTGTAGGGTTCCAAATCTGCTGTCACACAATGCAGCCCACCTGGGTCAAGACATCAGCCAAGGCTGCTAGGGGAGCCCTTGTGGCTGTGACAGACACAGCGTCAGAGGCAGAGACCTACACGCTGCGTGCCAGCAGGCTGGAGTCAATCACGCCAGCTGGCCACCCTGCCGACTGTCCTTGCTGTTGCTGAGCTGTGACAGTAGTACTGGCTCTTTCTGCATGGACAGTGCCCAGAAGCCTGCTAGGTGTCTGACAGTGCACAAAAGGGGGCACAGTCCCTGCCTTAGAGCTTTCAGTCTAGCAGCACAGCAAAGGAGCTGGGCAGAGGGGATGGGAGCGACCTGGTAGGGTTGCAGGAATCGGTTAGTCACTCGTTGTCTAGGGTGCTGCCTGGCTGAATGACTCGCCGCATCCCTTTTGATCAAAGCATTTAAATGACATCTTTAAAACAGTCTTCCACAGATAGACACGTCTCGGCAGCTCATGGCCCTCAAGGGGAAGGAGGGAGGCACCTGCAAGCCTGGTGGAGAAGGAGTTCCTGAAAGCCCTTCCCTTTGCAGGCAAGGAAAGGCTCCGCCAGTCTCAGGCCAGGCCGGACTCTCCCAGGATATCTCGGCAGTGCCCAGCTAGCCAGGTGAAATTCCTCTGAAGCATCAGCTACCAGCCGCAGCCAGGTCCCTGGCCTCTCTGGACCAACGATGTGATTCCCTATGGCTAATCCCACACCTCCCTGCTCATTCCCGAAGTGCTGCATTGCAGACGCTCCCCTCCTAGTCACACTCGCTCTCAGAGCCAGGAAAGGAGAGACTTCCTCACTCTCCTCGCACTCTGAAGCTGGCCCCCTGCTCCCCTCCACCCCTCCTCCAGGGCTGGGTGGTCTCCCTTTGCCGGCCTTTGCCTCTCATGTCCTCGGCCATCCAGACTGGGGTTGATCCCCCTCTCCCTGAACCGTCACAGGCTCTTCAGACTCAATTGGCTTCTCTCCCGTTTTCAGCTTTGGATGTGTTTTGACAAATATTCGCAGACTTCTGAGTGAGAGTGTATGGCAGGAGCCAGGGAGCGGGAAGATTCTGCGCGTCTCTCCCGCGCAGCTGAGCAGCGTGTCAGAAGATCTCAAAGGCTGAGGTGGGAATGCAGCAGAGCGGGAGGGGACAGAGTTTCAATATTTACAATGGGCTTGTACTGAACGTCCACAAATATTGAACCCTGGACAAACTGACTAACACAAGCCACCAGGCTACTCCTTTGCACCAAGTCACTGCCACATGCTTATCACCATTCAGCAAGGGACCGGATAGCTACACAGATATCCAGTCGGAATTACCAATGACCAAACATTTCAGGGAATATTAAACTTCCTGCTTCAGGGTTTCAACCAATCTCTACATATTAGAGACAAGGACTGGGGCCTGGGGGAGGACAGAAAAATTATCCCATGGCTGCTATTGTCCGGTTCTCATACCCTTCCTCTGAAGCAGCTGTCATGGGTCACTATCACAGACAGGATACCCACTACATGGGTCACAGATCTGATCCATCTGGCAATTCCTGTGGTCCTATTCTTTATGGAGAGGAGGGACCAAGTGTCCCCCTCCTGTAACACCTCCATCTTTGAGGGAGTCACACATGGGATGGGTCTGGCTCTTTGTGCATGAAGAGCTGCTCGGAGAACATCTCACCTAGCACAGGACTAGGAATGCCACATCAGACAGTGAGGAGGCTCAATTATTCTGCAAGGTCACCAAAGAAAGCGACTGGTTTAAACGGGCTACTGTACTGAGAGTGGGGGTCAGCCAAGCAGGTCATTTGTCAGCCTTGCACTGAATTCCAGTGACACGAATAAATGAGGATTTAGGATAATAGCCAAATGTGCCATCCAACCTTTTACCTAGTTCTACAAAGAGCAAGAACCAAGGAAGTAATTTGTGCATGTAAAATAAAATGCACAGTGCCTGAGCCAAAGAGCTGCAGGAGTCACTCTGAGAATAGGAGTGAAACCAAAAGCAAGCGTGTGCGTGAGTGTGTGTGTGTGTGTGTGTGTGTGCACGCATGCACAATGTGTGATGCGGCATGGCAAAAGGTCAACATCGTGAGTGCATGACTGGGAGATTTACGGTTACAAAAGGTAGTAAAAACTGAGCAGTGCCTCCTTTACTCACTGTCCCATATAATATAGGAACAAAAGGTCAATTGATAAAATCAGAGGCAGGTAAATTTAGAACATATAAAGGAAAGAACTGTTCACCCTGAGCAGATTGCCAGGCTGTGACATTCATTTCCATGCAAGGTCACTGAATTCAAATACTATAGCTGACTTTTAAAAAAATTCCAGGGAATCCAGTTCCTTCTAAAGTGGCATAATTGTGTGTGTGTGTGTATGTACGTACGCGCACAAGAGAGCACCAAAGTGTGTCCAACTAATGGACATATTTAAATAATCTACACAGCATATGTCAAATCTTAATTGCAAACTTTTGCTATTTTGAATACAAATATCTTTTGAATAGTGGCCTAATAATTGTATGGCTATTGTACTGACATTTGGGTTATAGAATGAAGGATAATCAGAGTCCATGTCTCAGGAGAGAAAAACTGATCCCTGAAGGGGACAGGAAGGATCCAAGGCACCTGCCCCAGAGCAGAATTGTGCCCCTGGCCAGGTGGAAAGATCTGTCTTCCTTGCAAGCAATGGGTATTGCCCACAGCCAAAGGCAAGATACCAGAGTTGATGGACCAATGGTCTGCTTGGGTATATGGCAAATCACTCCCCTGATGTCAATAGCACGTTGTTGCTCCACAGTTGGAGGTTAACCTACAGTTACCACCTTTCTCTCTCTCTCCACATGACTATTCTGGATTTCCACTGGGAAGACAAACCTTTGGCTCCCTGGGTATATCATGCATGGTTCTATCATTGCACTCAAAAGCAGGACTGAGCTTCCTGAAATCACAGCGCTCTGTGAAGTGCACCAAACATCTGGCCGCTCCGCAGCTAGCCCGATCGCAGTCATTGCTGCTGGCACAGCACTGGCAGCTCAGCAAACATGCCCAGCTCAGAGCACGGCCACTAACAGCATGTTCGGCGACACACGGCCACTCCCCCGGGTACCTGTGACTACAAACAGATCCATTCCAAGCCATTTCGCACCACTGCCCATTTGCAGCTCGTCTCTCCTACTGGAGGTTTGTTTTGTGTGTGTCAGTGGTACCAGGAAGCATGGGGGCCGACGCGGTACATCTGCCAACCCCTCTGCCTG
Source organism: Dermatemys mawii (assembly GCA_007922305.1). NCBI lineage: Eukaryota > Metazoa > Chordata > Testudines > Dermatemydidae > Dermatemys > Dermatemys mawii. Next base: position 621,492 of record ML677387.1, on the reverse strand, counting down.
ACTGTGAATGCGTCTCTTGTCCGTCTGAGAGGAGCTTGCCTCAGAGGAATCTCTGTCCCCAGGGCGCTGGTGCACACACTGCAGAAGAATGCAATTGTAACACAGGCAAAAACATGTGACGAGGGGTGTATTTTACTTTGCCGCTCATCACTGTGACTAATGTTATTGTTGGTTTTCTTGTAAACAACAGCAACTATGGATGCTGGGAGGCAACCAACCACTACCTAGATCTAGAAGAAACTCCACCATGGAGCTGCCAGTCTGAAGATTAAGAGAAAGAGAGGATGGTCCATTGCAGCTCCGAGTGGAGCGAAAGGACAAGCTCTGTGCACTACTTATACCCCACTTGAGCCCTCCGAGTAGGGCTGATGCCTCAGCCTCATGTTGTCCGTCTGCACAGGAATGGACTTTCCCAGCAGGTTCATCAAACATGTGAATTAAAAATCTGTGGCCAGCCCATGTTAAATCCCCAGGAAAACGATCGCTGCCCTTTCCCCCACCCCATTTACTAGGGTGTATTTGCAATACAAGAGCCCCTTTGCACCCCAAGGTGTGTGTTTTGTGATACAGGAACCCAGCTAATAGAGTCCAATCTGCGCATGCAGCTAAGCAGATATGATACAATAATACAGCAGTCCTTGGCCACCATGACAGATTTACAAGCTCACTGGGAGCGCCAGGTCAGTGCATAAAACACACTGACAGACTTCAGAGCTGACTCACAGAATCACACTCACAGACTCCAGAGCCATGCTGCAATCCGCACTGATGTCTCAGGCATGTATTGGCCAAGCAAGAAAGAATGAAGATGCTTATGACCAAGAGGAGCAAACATCAAACTGCTCTCAAGGCTGAGACAGGCGGCGCGCTCCGGTTAGGATTTGGCTTGATATAGTTCAATGGCCGAGGAAAGGAACACAGACACACCGGTGCATTTAACGTGCTGGGAGAGGTGGACTGCGTAGGAAAAGGGTATTGCTAGGTGTGAATTCCGGCGCAGCTCACGGCTCTGTCCCTGCAGTAATGCATCCCGCGTGTACTGAAACCTGGAACGCTCCCCACCCCTTGGGAAGATAGGCTGATCGAATACCCTAGTAATGAAACCATGGTAGCATCCCCCCCACTCTTCCTTTTCTCTCCTTCCCACTTGCATCCTCTTTCATACCACTCTCTTCATTAAGAGCAGCCTCCTGCTGCCTGGGCCCCAAAGGCCCGATCTCCCAGCAGCTCCCACTGTGACCTTTGCAGACAGATTTTCAAGGCAGCTTAGCATGCACCTAGCACCAATGTGCTGAGCTCTACTGAAAATCTGGCCACGTGCATCCACCTTTCCCTGCTGCCAGTCTCTCCCCAATGACCCCAGGGAGACCGGCGTGAAGCCCTGGCGCCCACTGGGAAAGGGACACCACGGTTCTGAAGGAACCAAACCAAAGTTCTCCGCTCACTTGGCGGGGAGTGTGCCCTTACAGCATGAAGGGGCTTTGTAGTTTAGCTACAGCCAAACTACGTGTGTCATGTGATGTGTCGGTTGCTATGGCAGCAGTGGTTTCTCATGAATAGAGGCATAAATAGTCTTGTAAAAGCCTCCCTGGAATTTGAGTTCCTTGCAGCCAGGCTGCAGTAACCAGAACACCTTCCTTTCCCTGCTGTCTGCCCCAGCCCCTGCAATCTCACCTGTCCCAGGTGGGGCACACCGGAAAGGTTCTCCCTGCAGCAAAGAACAGAAGTTAAAAGGAAAGGTCTGTAAATATTTCGTGTGTGTGAATTTCAGTGACATTACCCTCAGGATACAATGTTTATTTCTGGAGAAACAGGACCTACTTTTTCCTGTGGATCCCTAATAACGTATAAAACGGTAGGAAGGGAATCAAGCTGAATTCTGTGCCTATCATGAAGACACAACTCAGCCTCTGGTAGTTTGCATAATCAGAGCCTTCATCCTCAGTCATCCTCAGTTCAGAAACCCAAGAGGCAAAGCCAAGTTAGGTGGCAAAGAGCTTAGATGAAGAATCCTCTGGAGAACGTACATGATTATCAATCTTTGGCAGATTATTTTAATATTGGATTCTTGGATAAAAACCTCCCATGTAGGCCTCGCTGAACACACTAAAAAGCATTTCTTTTGGGAACGACCCTCAGCACCTGGTCACTTTGTCAGTGTACAACTGAGAGATGATCCCTGTTTATTTCACTGTTTTAGCTGGTTTATTGTGTCACCTAAAAACTCCATCGCCAGGGGAGTTCACAAGACCAGAGTGTAACGGGGACTGTTGGAAGGACTCTAGCTACAGCGAAGAATTGAACAGTACTCAATGAGTGGCCAGCTTTTCTCTCCCCTCACTGGAGCGAATGGCCCTGCTTACTTCAGTGAGACTTCTGATGATAATTCATTTAGAAGATGTTCTCCACGTCCCGCTGCTGGCAGCAGGTAGGATAGCTGAGGGATGGTAGGTACCTGTACACAACATACTCAGGAATTATCTGTGGATCCAGACACCAGACTGATACTCCATTTTACATTATACTGTTCACCTGCTGCAGCCAGAAGGGATTTGCCCATGGTTAGATGCCTTCCAGGGAGGAGAGAGCCTGTATTTAGGATGTTTTGTTCTAGAAGGGATCTCGTGTCTAATTTCCTTCTCTTCCTGCTTTAAGCAAAGTGCCGAGAGAATTCCATCCTCTTCTGGGTTTGGTAATAAAAATGGGGTTTGCTTAAGGGTTATTTCCATTATTCTCTCTCCTCCACCATGATATATTTTACTTTATTCTGATGAGGGTAAATCCCAAGGAGTCAGCTGCGTAGTTAGCGATACAGATCAAAGAGAGAGCTCAGTTTATGGTGGCTTCTTCTTTCTTTGCCTGTAACAAGTCACAGTCTATTACAACCCCTGCAGGTGAGGACTGGCTCAGTCCTTGTGCAGAGAAGAGCTGTATGCCACCCCAACCCACAAACAGCTGAGTTCTCCACATGCACAGAGTGAGTCCACTTCCTTAGTTAACAGATGTATTCCCGTCAAACCCAGAGGCCTCAACTGGGCCAGTGCCCCGTGGTAGGTTCTGTTCAAACCTACAGGAAATGGAAATCCCCATCCCAAAGACCTTACACTCTAAAAGACAAGACAAAGCAGGTAGATGAGAGACCAGCAGGCTGGGGGGTGCTGGGAGGAGGGAGAAAATGTAACAAAGACAACAGGCTGTTTCTGTATAGACTAGCTGTAGGTGTCATTCAGCGGCAATCACAGTCATCTTCCCTCAGATGCGCCACCCTGCACATCTGAGGCGCTCTAGCCACCAGGTGGCCGACAGCCAGACACGGGGGACACTGAGGTCCAGGGCACTGGAATAATGAGGGACAGGAGCCATTGAAGCTAACTGTAAACGCTGCATATGATGGAAACCCCTTCAAGCCAGGGGGTGCAGCTGCACTCCCAGCACCGCTCGTCCCAGCACCCCTACTTCCAGCAGCTGTGTTTAGGTCGACCACCCCCATAACCATAAGCGGCATATATCAGCCCATGAATACCAGTACTACCTGTAATGCCGGCAGTGGCTACCATCCAGCGCCCCCTTGTAACAGACCAATCCAGTTTGGCACCACACAAAATGAAAACAGTGAACACCTGACTTACAGTCATCTTTTTAAAAAAATACTCTCTCAATACCCTGCCCACCCCTACCGAAGTACAGGGAAGTTTCTTTCTTTCATCATTCCATGCACAGAGGGCTACCTTAGCCACTCCCATATCCAGGCAATGGCACCAGGATGATTTATGCCACCTGAAGATCTGCGCCCCTCCTCCTCTGCAGTGTTTTGCAGGGGATGTTGAGTTTTATTTCCTCCTCACAAAAGGCTGGATGGAATTGCACATCACAGCTTGCTCTGATGGATTGTGCTGGCTACAGAGCAGCGTTGGCCAAGAGTCACATCACGACCCACCATGTGTTAATATGAGACTGGCACAAGTTTACGAGTTAATCTCTGCACTCTTTGACTCACGAGAAAACACATATTTATACATGAGAAGAGAGATTTAGAGCAATTCCATCTCAGATCATGAAAGAGCACGAACGAAAAGCTCCCTCAAGCCTTTACTCTTTAAATATGAATAGATTAGCCATGTCTTGCGTGGCCCTGCCAGGCGAGTGTCAAATAGCCAAGGAGTGTTGCTTAGACCTCGTGCAGTCACTCTGCCCCAGTGAATTCCACTCCAGAATTGGCACCAGAAGTATGAGGATGCTCTCGCTCCTGTATGGTTCTGAGTTGCCCTGGGTCCACGCACCAGAAGAGCGATGGGGATGGCCTTTGTGGCTGAGACGCTGGACAGACCTGGGGTCGGTTGCTGGCTCCTCCACAGATGTCTTCTGTGACCTTGGTGAGTCACTTAACCTTTCAGGGCCCCAGTTCCTCTTTGTACGCTGGGGAGTATCATTCTCCTTTTCTCCCTGCCTTTGTCTTGGCTGTTTAGACTGAAATTGCCATGTTTGTGCAGCGCCGAACACAACGGGGCCCTGTTCTCCGTGCGGGGAGGGGGTCCTTCATGCCCCTGTAATACCAGTGGGGCTAGCCAGGCCTTGCTGTAAAACTGTAACCAAATTACTTCATCCTCAAATAGAGAGAAAAGATCAAATCCTGATTGCTATGTTCAGGCAACCAAGGGCACTGGAATCAGGTCGGGGACGTTAGGAAGCAGGATCTGGCCGGCGGTGTGAACCATGTCAGTGAGAACCCACTGGGAATGTCCTTCTCCTCCCACCCTGGAGAGCAGATCGCTGCAGATCACAATCATCCTTCTCAGTGCATCGTGATTCCCTCTCGTCCCTTTTCACGAGGATCAGAACGATTCAGCTCCCTCTTCTCTCCTGGGAGGCTCTTTAGAGAAAGAACCCCCATTACTACCACTGCAGTGTGCCTAAATCTCCTAGTCAGCTCTGAGCATCTCAGTCTTTGCTCTTTTAATAGAATTCTGTGTGCTGACTCCACATGGTCCAAGGGTTGGCAGATTTCATTACACCTCTCTGGGTTATCCTGTAATCCGTATATTAGTCTCATCAGCAACAGCAGGCACCAAGGTGCTTTCCCACAAACGAAGCATAAGGCGCTTACATCCCAGCCTCCCCGTCTTCCAAACATCGTCCCGTGATTATTGCTCTTTTTAAAAATCAGTCCTTTTTATCTCCTGTGTCTGTGGGTCAGAGAATCAGTAGTTGTCTTATGTGCTTAGAGTCACAGCTCCTGGGTTCTGTTCCACCGCTGCCAGGATTGATGCGGGCACTTCAGCAAGACACGGCCTTTCCAGGATTGTTTCCCTAGGAGAACACCACCTTCCCTCCCCCGACTGGGGATGAATCAAGAGTCTAGATCATTCATTCTTCTTACTTTATCTGAGTTCCTTGGGGAAAGAGGCTACCAAAGTGCAAAGGATTAGACTTCCCTCAATGTGTTGTAAAGTGCCCAGCACTATGCCCACACCACGCTGAGTGCCAGAGTGCCTGAGAGGTCACCTCTGTGACACTAGAACTTCTTTACACGGTCGGGTTCGATTTATCCTCATTTCACTGTTTAGACATCCCTGCCAAAGTGCTTAAGGATGGTGTGACAAGTAGGGGGAAGGGTGGACATAACTCTTGAGGCTAAACTACTCTGACCTGGAAACCTGGAGCTCTAACCTGAGATGGAGGGGGAGGGGAGTTGACACCTTGGGGCTGGCAAGGGAACAAAGGGCAGGCAGACGTTGGAGTTTTTTGAAAAGGGGTTAGACGCTGGCGGAGGAAGCAGGTGGGGAACCCGGATTCGGGGTCTCATCTCCCTGCCCCCCAGAAGGGCCGGGCCAAGGGGGCCTGTTTGTACTGACAGCTCTAAGTGGGATTGTGTGCCTGGCATCTCAAATAAACCTTCTGATCTACTGGCTGGCTAAGAATCACTGTGAATCCCAGGAAGTGGGGGGTGTGGGAACGGGACTCCCCCACCCCCCGTGACAGATGGTGTGAAGGGAATTCAAAACTAAAGCTACAATAAGATACAACAGCTATTTTTAGCAGGCCACAGAGGGTTGTGCTCACTCAGATGAGAGCAGGGGATCTTGGGGCTGTGGTCGAAAAAAAGGCTGAGAAGCCCCGAGATCTAGAATACACCCCCCCCCCCCCGTTATAATAAAACCCCAAACTAAGGAATTTCCAAACGCTGTCACATCTGCAGAACAAAGGCGTCTTTAACGTTTTAGAATTGAAATGGAATGACAAGGATGAGGGCAAGGAGTAGCTGACGGTGACCCACATGAGCTGGCAGTCATAGGGCAAACAGCAAGAGAAAGAAGGGACTCGGTTTAAAGCCACACCAAATGGAAGACTAGTAAAATAACCTCGTAATTTCAAAGGCTATATCGTTAGTTGACATAACTCGGTTTCCATTATAGTGAGAGCGGTGTTACAAGAGCACCTGAGACGTCTCACATATAGGTAAATAGTTACGTTGCCAGCAGATGCTGCTCGTGAATGCATAGCAAAGTGACTGCCTGGGTTTTGCCGTGCAAGACCAATACAACTTGTCAGCATCGTGCACTGTTTGCATGCAGCTCTTGTCACAGAGCTCCCAACAGCCTTATCCATATTCTGGAGCCCCACTGCAAGGGCCCCACGGTAAGGCAGCCAATGGTGTCATGCAACAGTGGTTTGAGAATGAGCAGAAGGTCCAATCAGGCGAATAAATCAGCTGCAAGTGGGGCCTCCCAGATAGCAGTTTCCTAGACTGCTAAAGACTTTTAGTGTCAGCAAAGTGGTTAGAATTGCATCAAAAATACCTGAAGATTAAAGAGAAAAAAGACAACCATCGTCAACACAACACAACACAACCTACAGCCCTGTCAGATTTAAACCACAGCTTAATTGAGAATTAGAATGATTAATTATTATAATTAGCAGTATATCATGCAGCATCTTTAGTGCTCGGAAATAATGTCATCAAATTGTCTAATTGCTTGATATTTTCCAATAGTCAGGTCTACAGTAACTAACTTTATGCCTTTGTAGGCTTGTTTTTGAAATGGCCGCCATTTCTTCATTCTCCATTGTGACAAGGTGAAGGGTTAGGAGAGTTCACCACCATATGTCAGTTTTAGACCAGGGGATCCTTTTGGTTAAGTGAATTCTGTTCTCCAGAACAGTTCAAGTTCCCAGCTGTGTTACTTCCTCAGAAAATCCCTGAGCCATTGGGAAATGCTTTTGCAGCATCCACTGCTGGATCAAAATCTTCTCCTAAGGTGCAAATTAAATGCAAGCATTGCGTTCATCATACGAGAGAAAAAAATATGTTTGGGAGAGTTACAAGATGCGGCTTACAAACCTCAAGGATTTGGACTGGCTGAACATTGTCCATCACAATGCTTTTTTGACAGAAAATTAAGTAGAACTTCGGACACCTTACTGAAGACCTCTGCACAATGTGCAGTGAGGTTGTATTTAGAAAGAAAGCAAACAAGATGTTAGGCTGCATAAGAATAAGATGGAGGATACATAGACTCTTATAATGCCATTATATAAGCCAACTGTGTGACCTTTTGGAAATACTGTGTACAGAATGTTCACCCTGCCTCCAAAAAGATATTGCAGAAATGGGGGAGGGGTCAGTGGAAGGCAGCAAGAATGATGAGGGCGTGGAAAAACTCACATGAAGAGAGACTGGAAAGATTGGGATTGTTTACCTCCGAAAGGAGATAAATAAGCAGGGACATGAATGATAAAAGTATTTAAAAGAATGAATAGGATAGAGAAGGGAGACTGGGGGCTTCTTTTCTCCCTGTCTCAGAACACAAGAACAAGCGGCAATTCAGTGAAATTATCAGTTTTGAATTTGCCACCTCTTAAAAGAAAATTATTTTTTACCCAAAGTGTAATTAAGTGTTGAAACTTACTGCCACGTGATGTTTGTTGAGGCCAAGAACCAGCCAGATTTGAAGAGGGACTGGACATTTATATGGGAAACACAAATATGCAGAGTTAGAAGAGTTGATTCTAACATTAAATTTACAAAGGAGATAAAACCAGGTATTTCAGACTCACGCTAGACTAACCATTGGGGATCAGACTTTGATGCAGAGCAGGTTAATGCATGTCGGCGTACTGCCTGGCATCTTGCATCTTCCTCTGATATTGCTGGTATGGACCAGAGAGAGGACATTGGAATCGATGGATCTGGGGTTTGACCCTATATGGCAATTCCCCATATTACACACACACACACACACACTTTCTCCTATTTTAGTGGATCCTCTGACATTCGGTCTCCCTTTTGTTTTCACACAGCACAGAGATCTGCAGACCCCCTTAAAGCAGCCGGTCCTCAGAAGAGATCGCAAGGTAACATTAAACCCAATGCTGCCCGTGCCTGCTATGATCTTCCTCCCCTCTCTTCTCATTCACAGCATTGCATAGCCCAAGCTGGCTGGTCATGCTGCACCACACTGAACACAAGCTCCTTCAAAAGATCCCGTAAGTTTGGGGGTTGTTTACTAGTACAGTACGCAGTCTGTTCACATGTGCTTGGTATATTTCAAACGATGGAGGGTTTGTGGCAGCCTATACAGCAGGATTTTAATTGGCTGATTAATTTACTGCTTTCAAAGCAGTCGGTGTTAGTTTCCGTTCTATTTCTGGGGATTCTGACAAGCTGTTCTGGGTGCAGAATATCCATTTTCTTTCATTTTAACATTGTAGAGTGGGGAGTGCTGGGAGCTGGCAGGCAATTGCTGGTTTTTTCATCTGTTGTTGCATTTTTCAGGGTGTTTTGAAACATCCCTGTGTTGACCTTTCCCACCAACTCCAAAGCATCCATTGTTCCTGGGGGGCAAATCAGACTTTCGCAATAACTGGGCACAGCAGCTTCTGCCAATTGCTGCCAGCAGAGCTCCCAATTCACTAGGGATTTGCAGCCCTGAATGCGTGGCCGGCCTTCAATAACAGACACACTTTTAAAAGCAAACATCAGAGAGAGGGGGCGACACCTCCCTGGTTTCAAGTCAAGCTGCTAATATAAACCAGATTGGTTCATTCACTCTCCCCTAAATCCAGGAATCATTCCACCAATAAATGCTTCTTGGCAAAAAACACTGCCTGGCTTAGCCACATTTGATGCCCCATTTCCCTATTAAGAAGTCAGACTAATCTGTCTTTGCTTTGGAAAAAGGGGGTTGTTTTTTTAAACAACCTGATATTTCTCTCTGCGCTTTCAAATTAGGTTCTTTAAAAACCTCTTTGAAGCCTCGTGTGTGAATTTCCAGACCTACTCTCCATCAGTTTACTGGTGAAATGGATTAAAACAAGCCCTTTGAAGTGTCAGTATTTGTGAACTGTTTGGAGACTGGCTCAGCTCTGCACTTTGTCAAGTACTAGAGGAAGGATCAATGCCATTTCCCTCTTGATTTCCCTGTCATCTATTCTTCTCCCTGCAGACTGAAAGTAATAATCAAGTTGGAGTCATGCAGTGCGGGTTTGAAACGCGGGCCTCTCTCAACTTCCACATGAGATGACTGCCTTCTGTCTTTGCTGGGAGGGCTGCCTCAGGGCTGCCTTGTATCCGGCAGACGTATACGTACCCTGCAGGCATCATATCCTGTTCATGGATCCTGCACCAGTTATCACTTGGGTAGAAAGGCCTGCCTTGCCAGCTCCTTTACTATCGGCACAAGGGATATGCTGGGCAAGGGATGCACTAACCGAAGAGCTGGGGCTCCTGGATTGGATCATGTGCCTTTGCTTATACCTCAAAGCTCAGGGTTATCAAGCAGCATTCTCATAAAGCAAGGCACTTCCCCAGCCCACATGGGGCACCAGTGAAGTCTCATTGTCTTTCTGAGGGAGCCAACAAGCATATAGACAAGGGTGATCCAGTGGATATAGTGTACTTGGACTCTGGGAAAGTCTTTGACAAGGTCCCTTACCAAGGCTCTTAAGCAAAGTAAGGAGGCGTAGGATCAGAGGGAAGGTCCTCTCATGGATCAGGAATTGGTTAAAAGATTGTCACTTCATCATGAAAATGAAAGATCAATGACATTGAACGGAACCAAGCACAGAATGGCGATGGGCTTCCCACGCTCAGCTCTGCCCACTCACTGGAGTCTGGCTGTGCAGTGTTCCTGGATATCCTGAGCAGGACAGGTGGCTCCTTTGAATGGAGGGATTATCTTCACGCTGGCACTTTGGGGCTGGGGCCTCTAGGGGCTGCTGCAATAAAATCAGAACCTCTCATATTTTCAAAGATGCCAGGCTCTTAAATGACTTCAGTGCTTTTGAAAATGTTCCCCAATGTTTGGCTTAGAGATATGTATTCACTAGGAACCAGCCTTCGAGCAACAGACAAGGAAGGCACATTGTGGGATTTGCACCCAGGTCTCGCAAGCAGTTTGGATATTTCTGAAACCCCCTGTGACACTCTATACCTCGGGGGAGCATCCTGTAACCCTCCTATTCCTCCTCTATATAGAACTGTGATACTGCCTATAAAGCAGGCCTGCACAACTCGGAAAGCAGCCAGGGCCATATTACTGCAAAAAACCCAGCTGCGGGCCGAAAAGCCCCGCCCTCACCCCGCCCCCATCCGCTTCCCTCCACTCCATCGCTTGGCTTGCCCCACCTTTCCTTACTCCCCGCGGGCCGCACAGTGAACCTGTGCAGGCTGCATGTGGCCCCCGGGCTGCATGTTGTGCAGGCCTGCTATAAAGCATGTCATGTGAGATATCAGGGAGAGGTAATGATCTGCTAAAACCCACTGTTCCATATAAGTGACAAAGAGTCCTGTGGCACCTTAAAGACTAACTAAAGTTTTAGAGCATAAACTTTCATGGGCTAATACCCTCTTCGTCGGATGCATGCAGTGGAAGTATCCAGGAGCATGCATCCGACGAAGTGGGTATTAGCCCACAAAAGCTTATGCTCTAAAACTTTAGTTAGTCTTTAAAGTGCCACAGGACTCTTTGTCACTTCTGCAATTCCAGACTAACACGGCTACCCCTCTGATTCTGTTCCATATAAATGTGTGCATCATTAATGCATAGGAAGTTATGAGAATGTGTGGTATGGTTGTCACTAAAATATGCTGCGAGCTGGGGGAATCGCGCAGATATTAGATCCCCAAACACGAGGACAAGGGAGCTAACCAATGCCTGGGCAGGTGTCAAACAACCATTAACAGCCATTTTCCAGCAAGGGAGCAACAAGTCAATAACTCATTTGCACAAGACCACACCTGGGGAATTGCTCAACCTTGCCCAATGACTGAGCAATGCCCAAACCAGACCTGTCTGGATTGTGTTCTCCGAGCACATGGGACTAAGATTATAAAACAGAACATGGGGCCATATGCGTGGCCTTTTCTCTTCCCCCAACCTATGCTGCAAGCCACAAGGATGCACAGTAGACTGGTGATTTCAACAGAGGAGAATGGCCCAGGTTTAAGGGACTGTAAGATCCAGTGAGGTGAGAACGCTGCTTGATCTAAATACTGTCTAGTGTGATAAGGGTTACAGTTTAGACAGCAAACTTAGATTTTATTTTGGTAACCACTCTGATTTTTTGCCTATCTTTGCAATCAATCAACTTGTTTTTCTGTTTATCTTTCCCAGGGAGTTTGCCTGCTGTGTCTGGTAAATCTGCTCAGGTTTACAAAGGCTGGTGTAGACCCACTGTCCATTGATGCAGTAGTAAACCAATTAATAATCTTGCCTTGCTCAAGAAAGGCTCTTGAGCAGTACAAGACAGTCTGTTCCTCGGGTACAAGGCTGGGAGCTGGGCGGGATTTGGCTGGTACCTTTCGCTAAGATTCATGGGTAGCTCGGGGGGCTCCATGTGCGATTGTACTGAGAGGTAACAACACCCGGCGGGGTTTGCTGCTTGCCACTAGTAAGGCATTGTGAGAGAAAAGCCAGAATAGAGAGTAAAGAGGGCACAGTGGCTGCACCCCAGGGGTTCTGTCTCATCCCCCTCGTTAAGGTCTGACGTACAGGACTTGACATACAGGCCAGGAGTTGAGGGCTCTGGCTCTGAGTGGGTAGGAAGCTGATTGCATGTCAATGGAGTTAGGCCGACTGGCTTTGACACTTTGTGTGTTTCCTGGCTCCAGTCACATGGCCTGGCTTGAGGTACGTGTGGCTGTACAAAGACAGCAATCAGCACTGGTTGTCGCTTGTGGCGGCTATTACCGTGCTCTCTGGGCCACTCCGTCCCCGGTCTTTATACCGGGCTGTCGGCACGGTACTTCGCTCCCTGGACCCTGTCACAGCCGCGGCTGGGAATCAGACTCTCTGTGGCAGTGATTCCGCAGTGCCCTGTGCCCCTGCAAAGATCCGAGCGAATGCTGGTGCTGGCTCTCGCGTAGGGGGAGCGCTGCAACACGCCCACGAATTCGCATGCACTCTGCGTGGAAAGCACAACAGCCAAACCAGGCTGAGCCTGGTTTTCTCCTGCCAGCACGTTAACATTACGCAACAGGCAAGTGTTAATATCGAGAATATTCATCTCCAACTAGCTCTAGTGAATGAAACAAAACAAACTATCTGGAAAAATGAGAGCATTACAGTAAAAACAACAACAAATTAAACGCCAATACAATTAGGGAGAGATTAGGCATCGCTCCTCTGGGAGCATTTCAGAGCCCAAGGTCTTTCTCAAAATTTGATCATTCCCAGCTACTTTATTTCCTTCTAATTAATAAATGGGTAAGTAAACGGCATGGTTCCTGGAAGGGAGAGGGCTCCCCCGGTCCTCTCTGAACAAGAGCTTTCCGTCTGTGTTCAATAACACGGAAGGGCAGAGCTGGTGGCAGGTAGAAGTGTGAACACCTTCAACTCAGCAAGAAATCCCACTGTCAGCGGAATGACGGGCAAAGGCTGCAAAACCAGGCGCTCCTGCAGGAGCGTGTGTTACAAGGTGACTGAGGGGGGAAGGCATCTGAGGCTTCCATGCAAGGGCCTAACAAAGAGAAGGTCAAGGGGTGACGGGATGGGCTCACAGTCCATAAGTACCGACATGGGGAACGAATATTCAGTAACGGGCTCCTCAGAGACAGGCGAGACACGCTCCAAGGGCAGGTGAGAAAGAGCAGACACTGCACCCAGTCTAGACAAATTCAGCGTAAATTTTTAACGGTGAGAGTAATTAACCGTGGGTGCGATTTACCGAGGGTGGTGGCGGATTCTCCATTTTTAACTCAAGACTGGCTGCTTTTCTGAACAATCTGCTCTAGGAATTATTGCGGGGAACCTCAATGGCCCATGCGGAGAGACCGGGTGCAGTGTCTGCTCTTTCTAACCTGCCTTTCCTGGAGCAAGTGAAATACTTTGATCCGAGACTGGCTCTCCCAGACCACTGCCACGTGTGAGTGAGGAGAGAGCAGCTTCAGTGGCCAAATTAATTAAGCAAGGCTCCTTTGGGGCTAGCCCCATTGGCCAGGGCTCGACCACCCACCCAGGGAAGCTCTGCCTGGGAGAGGAGGGACCAGGACATCCTCAGTTCAGGGAGGCTTGACCAGTGCGACAAGCTACACATGTGTTGCCCAAAAGACAGAGCCTGTCGGGGCAGCTCTGATCTGACAGCGGGACCCGCCCTGAGCTGGAGGAGCGACCCCAGTGACTGTGTCATTGCTGCCTTGTGCATCCAGAGGCAGGTTCCCACACAGAATGATGCTGTTTCTGCCCCTCTCTCCTCTAAGGGCCCTTGCAGTATCCGCACTCCCCAGCACTGTCTGGAAGGCAGAATGCTGACATCACCAGCTCGGCCTGAGGCTGCCCGGCCTCCGCTCTTGAGTGATCACGTGCAGGGAACCCACGGATGATGGAATCGGACTCCTGGGTTCACATTACCCTTGGAAAACCAGCTCTACTCCCATCTTGAAGATCTGAAACAAACTTGCTCCTCTCAAGTGGCACTGACTAGAAGCAACAAGTCCCCTTCCAGGTGGATGCAGCCTGAGCTCCCATTACAGCTCCGGAGAGGAACACCAGGGTGGTACCCGGTCGCATGCTCTGAAGATGTCCCATCACCACCGCTTGTGGCAGCAAGGCACTGCTGAGTGCATAGGTACGATCACGCGCTCTAGCCTCATGAAACTCACTTCCCGCTTATTTGAAATCCCAGGGTTAGGCCTGGATTCAGATTAGCACTTAAGCATGCGCTTCACTTTAAGCATGTGCTTGATTCCCCTTGGCTTCAGTTTGCTCACATATACATACACAGGCTTAAAGTGAAGCACCCGCTCAAGTGCTCTCCTGGTTTGTGACCATCAAGCAGGAACCCGTTACAGAAAAACATCAGGAGCAGGACAGGGTTGGCAGCTCCAGCAGGTCTTTGGGACCACATGCCTGCTCCTGTTTTACATCAGAATCCCTGGTACTCGACCGGTGCAGGACACTTCCAGGTGTGTTCAGCTCCCAGAGGTACATTTCAGGAGCGCTCCCTGCACGGCTGCCCGTGGTCCCTGGAGCTGTCTCCACGTTGAGAAAATCACTTTGTGCAACCGAGGGTGAGAACATGTCGAGTGCTCTCCTGATCTCAGGGTCGTTTCTCTGACATGTGACCTGCGGGCCCTGTGCATTTCGTTACTGCACAATGCCTGCAAATACCTGGTTCAAGGCCTCCTAAAGTCCTCTTTCCCCACAAACTAGCCATGTTCCTCCATTACAGCAGCATGCAGCCCTTTGAATAGGGAGGATCTGGTTTGGAGCCTCCAAAGGCCATCTGAATCCTACTGAACTCGCTGGAGCCCCAAGGAGATGCCCTGAAAATCCCTAGAGAAAACCTACATGAAGGGGACAAAGATACTATGTTATATGGAACGAAAACATCTCCTGAGCTGGCCTCATGCTCTGCCCAAAAGTCCTGGCATGAGGCCGGCTCCTCTTCATCTTCCCTTAGTGGGTGACAAAGGATAAAAAGGAATAAAATAAATATTCAGATCGGAGAAAAAAGATTCTCTACCCCAGGTGAGAGAACTCCCGCCTTTTGTTTGTTACCCTGCGGCCCTTCCTTTCTGTAATCTGCATGCCCGTTAATCACTGTGCACCACCATTGCACCTGTCAGCAAAGGGGGTCTTCACACTTTGAAAATATTAATTAAGCCTCCACCCCTACCCCCCTGTTAGGTTGCACCATGTGTAGAACTAGACCCATTACACAGGGGGGAAATTGAGACACTGCGAGGTTAGGATCAAAGTCTTCAAACTTGGCTACTTCTGGTCAGGCCTTTAAATCCTTAATGAGGCGCACAGTAGGTGGGCTGAT
This sequence comes from Dermatemys mawii, assembly GCA_007922305.1. Lineage (NCBI taxonomy): Eukaryota > Metazoa > Chordata > Testudines > Dermatemydidae > Dermatemys > Dermatemys mawii. Next base: position 606,228 of record ML677387.1, on the reverse strand, counting down.
TTTCACAGGTGCTGAGCACTCATGACACTGCTGGATTTTTATTTAGAGCCTGCAGTGGGGTTTCCACTCACCCCCAGGGCACCTCCTTGGGTCTAGGTTTGGGAAAGGAGCTCTCACCACACCAGGTGCCCCTCCCTGCTGTCTGCTCCCTCTGTGACCATCTCTCTTCCGGGAACTTGGCTTTCCAGTGCTGGCCCAGTCCTTCCCCAGCTGAGCTTCACTCTCAGTTACCCCGGCCTCCTTCCCACGTGTCTCTGGGTGGCCACCTGGCCACTCAGGCCCTCATTAATCTTGTCAGGTATGAGCACACCCATCACAGAGTTTAACTCTCAGAGGTTTGGTACCAAACGTTGGACACCTCAGTGAGACAGTCTGGGACATGGTGGCTACAGAGAAGAATAGAACCCAGGAGTCCCAGTTCCCCAATCTCTGGACCATGACCTTGTCCTCCAACACCTGCAAACGAGCCTCTGGCCAGGTTACATTAAATACCCTGCCTCCCTGGAGTCCTCCTGACCCTGAAAGTACTTAATAATGGAAACAAAACCTAATTAGAAATGAATGGACTACAAATGAATGGGCTCCAGTTTGCTTGTTACACAAGGGCAAACCTTTAAAAAAAAATTATGTTTATCATCATCATCTACATTTGACCATTGCACTTTGGCGGCGTGGGGCGGGGGGTGGGATGAGCCAGAGTCCTGCAGGAAGGGATGACAAGTTCACAGTGGGATCACAGAGAGATCGGCAGCTGGTACCAAGGAATGAGGGGCCATTAATTTTTTCCAGGTGAATCTCTGGGGACAGCAGGCAGGATGGAAGGAGTTTAGCATAACACAATGCTGTAAAACCATCTTGAGAGAGCACTGGTGGTGATAGGATGCTAAGTTGGCAGGATCCATCTGGCTGGGCCAATTCCATTACTAGCTGGAAGCAGCAAATTACACCTCATCCCAGCAAGTATTAATAACACTCCTGTTTATTGACAGCTCAGCTCCCTTTTCAGGTGAGCCAATCGTCAGAGCACAATCCACACAAATAAACAGGATCAGGAGAAGTTCTCAGGACTAATTCTTTCCTCCTGTGGGGCGGACAACTGCTAGAGGAGTGCACTGCATTCAGTATGTTTGTGAGACTGTACCTGTAATACTGTGTCGTATCTGGAGTCCAGGGAAGACCAGAAATGGCCCAGGGGTGGGACGGCTTGAGTTGAGGGACTATTAGACATAGATGTCTCTATAGCGAAGCCAGGTGACTGCGGAGTTGGAGGAAAGTGTGTGCAGATATCTGAGCAGGAGGGACTGAAAGGCGACTAGGACTGATCACATGAGACTAAGAGGAGGGAAATACAAGTCTCATTACCAGCACTGACTGCAGGGATGTCTCCTAAGGGAAGGGGTCGAAGCCCTGCTGCCTGGGGCACCGAACACAGACCTGGAGAGAGACCTAGTACATGCCCGGCAGGGACTAGCTTTCCAGCCCGGCTCTCCATGACCCTGCCCTGCTCTTTACTATTTTTAACAATGATTTATTGTTGTTACTATTTCCAATAAAACGAGGACGAGATCCATTTTTCACTTTCAGAGGCTCCTCCCTTCCCCCTCCCCACCCCCTTGCTAGAGAGAATGAGTCATTGTCCGCGAACCTTTTTCAAAACAGCTCTTCTAAAATTCTCTATCAAATCACAAGCGTTTCTAGTCCATGAGCCAGCACAGAGAGCAGAAGCCCCAGGATGCTGTCAATCTGCTGCATGAAAACAAAGAGCCTGAAATCAGGAATCCTTCTGCCTGGCACAAATCTTTTACCCCACTGTACCTTGTCTAGCAACTCATTTAGTGCCCATCAGGTGGGGACATGGGGGGCCTGTGAGCTCATTGTGTGCTTTGAAGCCCTGCTTGTGTCTGGAATTGTATTTCAGGGCTGGCTGTTTTGTTTTGCGGACAGATAACACGTGTTCATGGGAGAGTCAGCTGCATAGTCACACACAGAAAGGGCAAACTGCAGATGTTTAACTGCCACAGCACAGCTTTACAGAACACGCTCCTACCTGACCCCACGCTTTGTCACTCCAGCATCAGAACAGGGGGCCGGCCTGTGGGTAAGGGGGGGAACATATTGACACTCAGGGGATGATGGGCCGTGAATCACGTCGGGTATTTCCATTCAGTGGAGACAGATCACCAGCAATTCCAGTGTCACATCAGAATCAGTAATTTTGCTCAGCTGAACCAATGATACCCCAGCTCCCACTACCCAAGGATTTGGCTTTTGGTTCAAAGTCTCACATACAGATTAGCACAGTGAAACGTGCAGTCATTAACTCTGCTCACTTCCACTAGCATGACAACCTGGAAAGACCTGGAGTCGCTTTCACAACACTGGTCTTTGCAACCCGAGCACTGTGGTGAGTTTGGTCAGAGCTGCTTCGTGGAAAGGAATGACGGGATCTCTAGAAATGTGCCTTCACTTGATCGTACCAGTGCCAGGTTGGAAAGTTTGCCAGACTTGCCTGCAATGAGGAGAACCAAGTTATTTTCCTACAGGTACCAGCATTGGCTCTCAAGACTCACGGTCCTCAGGACATAACTTCCCGCAGTGTTTGGATCAACCTAAAGGAGTCAATCTGGGGAAACCTCTGCAGCTGGTAGGCTGGTCTGACTCAGAGGCCTCTGAAGCCTTCGCCCCCCGATTCACCAACAAACTGCGATGCTTAATAACAATACCAGGAGAAGTATTTTAAAGGCTGAGAGGGAGAAGTGGGGTGGGTAATACTGATAATGTACTCTGGTCCCCTGCCACCCTCTCCTGCAGGTGTGATGGCGTCGGTACCACCTATACACACCTGGCACAGAATCCTCACTAATCCAATGGCTGGTTCCAGAATCCTTGCCCCATTTGTACCCCCCCACACACCCCTTGCAGCTCTCCGTGCAATAGATATTGTGACACACAAGGTCTCTGAAATAACAGCAACATAAACAAACCTGATTCCTGAGCCTGAGAAGTTTATGAAACCATTTTCTTCCCTTCACACAAACAAACAAACAAACAAACAAACATTCTGCTATTAAACAGCTCTGATTTCCCCATAAACTTTTCTAACGACAAGCTAGACAGATTCAAACAAGAAGCAAAACAAGGAGGGATGCAGGCTGTACCTTTCTATTGCTGGCTGGGCTGGTGCTAGAGGATAACAGAGCTCTTCCACTGATGCTGCTGAGATAGAAGCACTCTGGAGTTACGATTACAGCTTTCCCCGCTCTGCGACCAGATCTTTCAGCAGCCCAGACCCACTGTGCTGGAAATGCACTTAGTAATTATCTGCAAGAGACCAAGCTCCGCCCCCAACAGCTGATTGGTCCTCTGGTGCTGTGCAAGTCTGCATTGGTTTCAGTTAATCTACTATTAGCCAGAGCCTCAAAAGACCTGAGTTCTGTGTCCCATGGATAAGGGGTATTGGGGAGAGCAAGGGAGAACAGACCGACTTGCACAGAGCAGTGAGTAAGTCAAAAGCACCTCAAAATTGTATTTCTTATGGTGTTAGTAAAAGGATGTCTGACTCTGATTTAAAAGGTACAGACCGGGATAGGTATCACAGAATTGTAGGACCGGAAGGGACCTGAAGAGAACCTAGTCCTGTCCCGTGTCCTCTTGGCAGGACCAAGTATTATCTAGACCATCCCTGAGAGGTGTTTGTCTAACCTGACAGTCAGAGTAGTTATCAAAGGCTCGGAAAGGAGGAGCAGAGTTATTTTCAACTGCAGACGACACGCTTATTCGGATAGATGGAGTTTACTGTAGAGACATTCCAGCAGTGCCCAGCTGCCAGCCAGGTCAAGGCCCCGTTGTACTAAGCACATACAGTAAGTGACAGTCCCCACCCCAAAGAGCCTCCAGTCTAACGGACACAAACCATTTGGCCGGACTGGCAGTGGGGAGAGACAGGATAACAAAAGTCGCAGGAGGGGCACTATTCTTTGCCAGGTGGGAGCCGCAATCACAACTCATTACGTGCCCAGCCACCATCCGCTGGCTGTTCACCACATGCATCATGGTTGCAGTGAGGTTTGTGAGGTTGCATGGAAGAGAGGGTGGTGGCTTTCTGGATTATACACCCACAAAGCGCTAGTCACAGGTTGTGTTATTATAATAACTGCACTGTATAGGGCGGCCTGCAGGTTGTTGTCATATGATGTTTATCTACATTATACACTCACTAGGCATATAAAACAGAGAAAGAAAAAATACGAGTACACTGAAAATAACCCTCTGATAGCGTACGAAGGACGCTATTAGTCACGGGAGGAGTCTGTCGTACCACCCACTGTGTCCCGCACGTCCCAGGTCTAGGGCAGTCGCCACTCCAGGAGCTCACCCCAAGGAGAGGCAACCAAAAAGACAGAGGAAGGGGGACGACAGCCGGCAATTTAAATACAAGATAATTATGGCGGAAGTGGGTCAGGATGGGCAGTGTGGGGGCTGCCTGGACACGTTCAGGGAGCGCGTACCATGCCGAGGGGGCCATGGGGAAGGTGACAGACAGGTGCACCAGGCTGGGAGCGCTGGCAGGACAGTGGACATTTGAAGCGTGAGGGAGGATGGATAGGCAGGGCGGTGCCGAGCGCTGCAGAACTGCTCAGGGTGCGGTTATCAGTCCGCCATTGCACACGTGTGCACCACTGGGACACGTCGAACCAAAAACAAAAAATACCCTCAGAGAACAATTCAACATCTGCTAAAGGAAAAACATTCTTGTCACCTATGTCCCCAGGGGAGGGCAGCAGGAGTGTGGAATGATCCAGTGATTTTACACAAAGTCCTGGACCCACATGCTTACAACACAGCTCTAGAGTGAGAAAAGAGAACTCCCATTTCTACTAGTCTCATGTTATTAGGGCAATTTGAACGAGATGAAATCAAAGACCAGCCATGCCCCTCCACCAGTTCGAAACCCCAACTGTGCATCAGGATGGGATAGAATCATACACACACACCAGGAGACGCTGAGAAGAAAGATTCACCTCAGGAACATCTCCTAAACTTCAAGTGTTCAGGTGATGCTCTTCTGGACCAAGCGGTTTGGAACCGGGAATCGGTATCTCTCCTTTCAGGATTTCCTACCTCTAGCCAGGTGGACATGCTCTGACCAGAGCCTTTCTGCTGGGGGACTGGGGTGGATCTGACATTTCCTCTGCCATATGAATCCAGAACAGGCAGAGAACCATAAAACCAGGGAGAAGCAAAACATGACACGGACTTTAACAGACCTTGGCAACAGTCTTAGATTCATTCTGCAGTTACGATCACATTTTGGGCCAGGTCTTCGTTTCCCTGGACTGGTTCACCTGTCCCATAAGGCCTGCTGTTCAGATTCTCAGGGAGACCAGGCTAAGAAGCCCTTTCCAACCTCTGTCCTTCTGGCTTGCAGAGCAGTAGCTTTCCCAGCAGCACCAGAATGGGGCTCATCCCAAGGGCTGTATTATTCTCCGACTAGGCTGGCAGGATGCAACACTTTCCTCAGCCCCATTATATGCTAAACCGCAGGGAACAGAAAGTTTTTATTCCCCCAGACAGGACCATTTCAAACTCCTTCCCCCGCCACAACTGAAGCCTCACCTGCTTTAATCAGACACTGCATGTGTTGTGAGGAGGATTACACAGGCAAGGACGGGTCCTCTGAACTGTAGTTTATTCCAATGCCTTCTCAGGAGCTCAGAAATATTCTGTTTGATGGCATAATAATTCCTTTTGTATTCCATAGCCACATTACTTTGGTGAGTTCAAAAATACATTTTTTGAAGTATTGAAATTCCACTACTGTTTTGATTTGTATGTTAAATGAGAGCTCTCCAGATAGTCACTATTAATATGATTATTTACTTGGAGAGCATCATCATTCATTTCGGTGAGACTGTGTTTTGTAAAATACCACTTCTGCTAGCAGGGCTAGACAAAGTAATCCATTACAGCGGAACAGAGGCTTGTTAGCTCACATATTTTAAAGGATTTAGGGACTGGAAGAGTTCTGTGCTGTTTGGATGAATTCATTCACTTGGTTTAAAAGTGCTATTTCTGAATCGTATACAATATCGTAGTCAGTAACAGCAGATATCATCTTCGTGCCATCCCTGCTAACCACGGTTACTACATAACCTAACACATTGGTGTTTTGGTTGATTTTATGCATCTCTTTGATAAGTCTTTATTTAACCCCAACTGGTGGCCTGACCAGGGAGTGAGAGACATGGGATGTGACAAGGAACAAGGCATGGATTAAAAAGAAGAACTAATGAAGGGAGTGTCTAGGGCATCTCTGAGGAAGATGGGTGCCAGTATCTTTGTTAGCAGCATTCACTGGAGCCACCAGTGGGCGGATGACCGATCTTTCCAGAAGCCCCCACCCAGCCACGTTGCCTCAGCAGCGCAATGATTTGGAAGAGTCCCAGTAACACAGGGCTGAGAAACAAATGAAGATCCTTAAACGTTGTATTTCAAGAAAGGACCGACCCGAGTTGGGTGTAAACACACACAAGTTATACTTCCACTGCATGCATCCGACAAAGTGGGTATTAGCCCACGAAAGTTTATGCTCTAATACTTTAGTTAGTCTTTAAGGTGCCACAGGACTCTTTGTCACACACACACACTTTTACCATAGGGGGAAGGTGAGAAATGTTCCAGATGAAGGAAAAGACAATGGACAACAGCACAATCGCCCAGGGGCCAATACACCAGGGAGTTGCTGCTGTGGCTGTTATTGCTTTGTGGGGAGTGAATTAAGTGGGTAGTTGGAGTGGGGGGCAGGGTATTCCTATATTTACTGCCTGCGATAGATTTGACAGAAACTCCCAGGAGATAATCAGTTCATCAGGGTTATTCGCTCTTCTCCATCACACCTGCTGAGGGCATTTCCCGCTTCCCTTCCCTTCCCTTCAAGAGCTGGGGAGGGGCTCTTGGACAGGGGTTCTCAACCTGTTTCTTTCTTATTCTCCCACTATAAAAACTCTACCTCCCCCCCTCCCCACACACACAGCCCCAAAACAACCGTTTTTCTGCATAGAAAAGCCAGGGCCTTCGTTAAGGGGTAGCAAGCTGGGCAATTGCCCCCCGGGGTCGCATGCCACAGGGGACGCTGTGAAGCTAAGCTGCTCAGGCTTTGACCCTGGTGGTGAGGCTTGGGGACCTGGGCTGCAGTCCTGTGCGGCGAGGCTTCGGCTTTCTTCCCTGGGCCCTAGCGATTCTAATGTTGGCCATGCTTGGAGGACCCCTGAAACCTGCTTGCAACCTCCTAAAGGGCCCCAGACCCCTGATCTAGGGGAGCTCTGTTAAAGGTGCTCATTGCTACTAAAGCGACGTAGCCCTGAGCGAAGCTGAAGGGTATTCAGCAGTGTTTTCAGTTTTCACACTGGAATGAACAAATAGGCCTTTACTCCTGCCCTCTGGCTGCCAGGTAAATCTGTAGCTGCTTCATTCCCTGCCCCACTAGAGCACATGAGGAATCAAGCTTAACCTACAGCCCCCACCCGTATTCTAGTAAACAGGCTGTTGGTCAGAGGATGAGAGAAGTGTCTACCAGGCAGTCTCTCCTCTTGCAAACATCATGTTACATAAATAAGCAAGTAACAGCAAATTACCGACGGGGAAGCGGGGTTTGAAGCTTTCCAAGGATTCACGGCTGAGCTGTGACTGAGTTATGACAACATGGGAGCACTTAGGTTTCCTAAAAAAAGTGAATCTAGGAACTTCAAGTTTATTTAGTGTAATTGGTTTCTATTAACTATGCCTCACTGACCAGTCCAGAGACATTGACCAGGGCAAAAGCAGCTGTCTGCTCCGGTCTCCTACACCTGCTTGTTAACTATGTTCACATTGCTATCCTTAGACACTGGGAGCGGGGGGCGGGGACAGGGAAAGAAATGCGTGGGAATCTCTTTAAAAGCACAGCCCTCTCCCAAACGCTGGGAAAAGACGGGCTGAAATGGAAAGGCTGCTGGCAGGCTGCTTGACAGCAGTTTTACAAACTATTTGAGCTGTTCTACTTCATGATCCAGCTTGGCTCTTTGGCTGTTAAAAAACTATTAAAGAGTATTTAAGCCATGCAGCTAAGCCTTTGCAATTGACACAGGTTCTTTAGAAATGGCTCTAAGGCCTCAGATACTTAAGGGCTGAGAAGGGCCAATCAGACAAAGCATTTGTCGTGATGCAGCTGCTATCCCAGAGGGGGTGGCAGCAGGGGAGACATTCAAGCTCTTCCCAGTGTTTAACTATTTCTAGGGTTACATAACTCCCAGCACCGACCGAGGGCTTCAGCTCTCAGATTTACTCCTGCAATGGGAGCATCTCGGCAAAACATTTGCTAAATAACTTACAAATTAATAAGTCTTTTAAACTCTTTCAAGGTGTTTTATTTGCTCTTTCCTAAGAGTTATTTATAGTCTCCTTTAACATCAGGTCAAACACATACGTTTTCATTACAAGTCAAAAGCCAAACAAGAGGATGGATGGACGGGCTGGTTTCCTTTCCATATTGCAGCACAGCAGAATTTCCACAGGCAGCTTCCTCCCCTTCCCTGCCTGCCACAAAATGTGGAACGGTGCCCATAAACACCACAGGCAGAAGATAGAAAGGGGATGTTCCTTGGGAGCAATGCACAATGGACCTGCCAAGAGGCCACGGAGATCAATGAGTGGCAGAGACCTTCCTAAGCCATCTCTCGCTTGGGTTCCAGGAAGCAGAGAACAGCTGGAGACAGCAGAGTCACACTGTGTTGCCCATCTCTCCAGGCTCTCTCTGTTTCTTCCTCCCTGAATCCCATAGCCAGGGGAGATGATGTTAATCGCCCTGGTGAAGACGTGTCTATATGTGGCCGGGTTTGGGGCTTGGTCTGGGAAATCTCTACCTCTTTCTCCCATTGGAGCATTCCCCTGCACCTGCCAAGCTGCTGCAGCCCTGGGCAATATGGCTCAGATGGGGCACGGATGGAGAAGGAGGAGGACTGAAGTCAGAATGGAAGCAGGTAGGGAGCTGGTGGAATTCCTGGTGCATGTGTTCGGCCTCATTGTGCTGCCCAGACATGGGATGGAGATTACTTGGGTCCCATGTGAAAGCATCAGAATCCCGAGAGTTTTCCAGTGGCTGTAGGAACCGCTCTGCTTGTAAACCAGCATTAATCAGTTCCTGGAGCAACGGGTTTACCTGGGTGTTTGTGAAACTGTCATGGTTTTAACTTAACTTTATCTTCCAGCAATTTGAACTCTGATTTCAGGGCTTCTGGGTAGTCAGAACGTGCCCCAGCAGAGAGGAGGGTCCAAGCTAAAATATCTCGATTCTGGATTTCAAGTGCCCTCCATACATGGGAGAGCTTTGATCCAGGGGTTTGGCTTAGCCCAGTGGTTCCCAAACTGGGGTTCGTGAACCCCTGGGGGTTCACAAAATGTTAAAGGGGTTTCCCAGGAAAACATTTCCTAATGGCGGACAGAGCTGTCCATAGGGACCCAGGCAGCACGGGGCCCCTGGACTTCCAAGAGCGAAGCAGATCAAAGCAAGCATCTCTATCCCATTGAGGAGATTTTAACTTCAAGACTCCTTATAAGAAATGGAAAGGGAGGTGGATATTTTTTGCTGTTTTTAAAATTAAATAGGCAGCTAATCTTGTTTTTAAAATTATCATGAAGAATGAGTTTAAGCTTTGTTGTAACGAGTTTTGTTTGCCTGGACTTCTCAAGACCCGAATGGTTGTATAGGAGGAACTCTGAGTCGGCTTCTTAAATCCCTTCCTGCTGTTTCACATCCAATACTTCTTGATGAAACATAGGAGCCTTGTCTTATAACAGGCTTATTCAAAGTGATACATGCTACGAACAGGAGATCTTGGAAGAGTGCTGCCGTTTTCATAATGTAATGAAAATACTGTAATGATAAATAATAATAAACAGTGTGTAATATGTATGTCATAAAAACAAATTTTATATTTCCATTTATATTCATTCTTAGGAAGGGGCTCACGAGACTTGACATTTTAGTGAAAGGGGTTCACAAGTTGTTAAAGTTTGGGAACCACTGGCTTAGCCTTACACAGAACTGGAGAAAGATGTGAAGCCTCCCCAGAGTTCCTGATTTCTTATTATATCTAAGACTTCAAATTTTTCCTTTTAAATGATTTACCTTCCCTGTAATAGGCTTTTATATGGCACTGGGGTTTGCTTTTAAACATTAATTCACCAGTAGCAGCAACAGACACATACACAGCTCAGCAAAACAGAGCTCCCTGTTCCAAGGCAAAGCAGGAGAAGTCACAGAGCAAGGGGCTGCAGGAGGAGCTGGCAGGGAATCAAGTCAGGAGCTCTAATTCTCAGAAAGTTTTTGTAAAGTTCTTCAGCTCGGTTAGCATTTAACTTGTCAGCATGCTTTGTTCTCGCATTGTAATCCGGGAATGCCAGCAGCCAGGCTATGCTGGCACACTGCAAATGTCAGCAGAGTTGATTTGACACTGTGGAGTGCTTTTGGTATTTAGTAACATTTGGGGAGTGCTGAGGATTCAGTTTGGGGGAAGCCCCTCTGGGAGGACAAAGAAGCAGAGAGCACTCGCCAGCCTTAGCTCGTCACAGCAAATGAAGCTTTTTTTCATTCAGCTTTGCCCAAGAGTGGAGCTCAAAGCCCCTGGGACAAACCCCTGCACCTGTGTAGCGGAGCCCTTTGCTCCCCAGAGATCAGGTCTCTCTCTTTGAGAGGAAGAGGCCAGTGTCCACACACACACACACAGTGTGAAAGCTTCCAACCGCATGAGAAGGTCCGGTGCAGGGCCAGCAAGCCCCAGGCACATGGAAAGCAACGTGCTGATTGGTTTGTTCACCCCCTGGGGCCTGTTTGCATGGCAAGAGCCATTTAATCAGACCCTGCACAGAACTGGCCAAACCTGCAAGAGGCTCCTGCCACCATCGGATGTACTGGGAGCTTCCCAGGAGTCACACTGCCTGCAAACTCCATGTCAACACATGTAGGGCCATTGCTGAAGGCACTGCCCAAAGGGGTCAGCCCCAGATCACTCCCCATAACGGTGTCATCTCCCTCCCCAGCTTCACCGGAGAACAAACACCTGCTTGTATCTGTGCCGACACGCCCAGCTGGTAGGACCTTGCATCTGGCCCTGGATGATCACAGCTGCCATGGTGGGCTCCTGAAGGACAGGAGCCTGCCCCACTAAAGCTTCATAGATTGGCACCAGAACCTCAGAGTCAGGGGCGTTGGAACAAAGCGTGCAGGAGGGATCCGAGCCCATTGAACCAACCGTAAACCCTTTGAGCCGGGGGGTGCTGCACCCCCAGTTCCAGGACCCCTGCTCGAAGCAGATCCAGTCGCAAGGCAGATGTCAATGCCGGTTGTGGAGCACCAGCCCGCGATGGCAGGATTGCCGGGACACCCGGCGTCGGAAACGTGCCAGCACCTAGGGGAGCAGCTGGGCTTCTTCTGCAATGTCTCATCTTGGCCCAGGCAGCGCGAGTTACCGTAATGCAGGACAGAAAGACCACAGCCAGGAGTGAGCGCAATGGAGAGGTCAGAAGGCTCTTTTGGTGCTTGAGTGGCCAGTGATAAGTCCAGCATCACCCAAGGCCAGGAACTGTCTGAATTACTGGAGGGGCAGGTGTGCTCGGGGATTGTTATTTATATTACAGTAGCGTCTGGAGGTCCCAGTCGGGCTCAGGGCCCCAGCGTGTGGGGCACTAGAACAAGACAGGCCCTTCCTCAAAGGGAGGACGCTCTGATCTGACCTTTCCCCAGCTCGCATCCTTTCATCCCTTCCCGGGTTCAGCCCCAGCCAGGGTCTCCTGTGCAGAGTGAGCCGGGAGCCTGGGGATGGGTGTGGTCACTGCAGTGCAGTGTGTGCCACGTCGGGATGGTCCTTAGAGGTTGTACATAGATGCTGAGTCCCCCAGGCTGCCAAGCTCTGGAGGAGACTCAGCTCTCGCCCGTCAGGACTCTTTGGAAAGGGATGAGGTGAATGCAATTCCCAGGATTGGGGGGAAAGAGGGGGAACAGCTGATCTCATGCATGGCAACTTGTTACATTTTCATTTAGGAAATCAGTACAATGGAGCCAGGAAAATGCAGTTAGATGGATACACGTTTCCTGTGGGGCTGAAAAGGAACCTGGCTGGCAGCCTAAAGACCCCCAGTTTGTGCATCACCAGCTGAATTGTCTGATCTGATTACATTAGCAGTTTTGTTAAGCAACACCAGCTCCATTGGGCCTCGGGGCCATGGCACGGAGCCCCCAGAACACCCAGGGAGCAGCCTTCTACAAAGCACCAGAAAACTGCTTTTCTCTGAACCAGCCTCAACAAGTCTTTGTTTGCATCAATACATTTCACTGGGACTTTTCTCCTGGACTGTGCTGTGTACGTTCCTCTTGCAATATTTATAACCCTCAGCCGTTTCTCCTCACCTCAGGAAAACTCAATCCTCGCCCATCCCACACGCTCATTTCTACTGTAAAAACAACTCTTGGGAAGCGATTGGTGGCCAGAGCCAGGCTGAGTCTGCCCAAGAGAGGGAAACCCAAATACTAGAGAGAGAGTGCAGGTCTGAGAGGTCAGAAAGCCTGCGGGATCGTGTGAGAATCAGCTCACTGCTGAAAGCACCGCTCTTGCTGTAACAGTGTCCTCAACACAGACATCTTTAGTTGATTAAATTGCCTCCAAGACCAAGGTCCTGCTTTCCTCTGCCTCCGAAAGCTGTGAGGCTGGGATGACGGGTGGAGCACTCCTGGGTCAGCTGCTTTGCTTTACTCTGAGTCTGTGCAGCGCCCAGCACATTGGGCACCAATCCCTGATTGGAGCTTTTGGGCACTACTCCAGCTGGACTAAATGGCAACTACAATGATGATGCTACTGCAGCAGTGCCGAGAAGAAGAGTGAGGCAAATTGTGGATTTTGGGGTTTTGCTTCATTGTCCATTTGGAAAAATTAAAAAATTCATTTTGGGACAAACCAACCACATTTTAATAAACTTTGCATGAAGTGGAAAGTTGATTATTCTTGTGCCTCTGTTCTGACCATTGTGACAAAGCTCCAAGTCTGTACTTGTGAGTCCTGCGCTTCCTGGCAGACTTAGGGGCCTCAGAAACTCATCTAGGCCCCTGAGTGACCTCCCTTTCTCAGTATAATTGGCAAGAGTCACCACCTAGTGAGTTACCTTCATCACAGGCCAGTATGGAAGATGGAAAAAGGGGGGAGCCCAGGCCCGCCCTCTACTCCGGACTCCAGCCCAGGGACCCTAATAGTATCAGCTAAGATGGCTGACCTTTTAGGCACAAAACACAATACAATTCCCTGGGCTACTTCCCCACAGCAGTCTCCGCTTCTTCAAACTCCACTTCACCCTTACCTCAGGGCCTCCTTCCTTCTGGATGATATGTTGTCCACCACTCAGTCTCACCAACAGCACAACTTCCTCCCACAGCTCCTGACACTCACAGCCCACCTGACTAACTGGGAGGTTTTTATCTGGATTCAGCCAGTCCCTGATTGGCTTCAGGTGTCCCAGTTAGGCTAGCTGTTTCTACTCCTTTCTAGAAGGTTCTTAATTGGCCCCAGGTGTCTTGATTGGCCTGGAGTAGCCTTTGTTTGGCTATCCAGGGAACAGGGACCTGCACATCCTGAGACTAATATACCTGCCTTCCAGCACTCTCCTATACCCTTCTGGTCTGACTCCGTCACACCATCTAAACCACTTTTGATTTCTTTTTAAGCTGGAAGGGTATTTGGAAACAGTTGTGTAGAGTTAATCAGAAATGGTTTCTGTTTTTTCCAAAACTATGAGTTTTTTTTCCAATCAAAACAATTTGGCACAACAGACACAGCTGCAGGCTGTCTGGGACAGGCACTCAGTGTCACAGCTACATACAAGATGGAACAGATTGTTTAGCATAAGTAGTTAATACACGTCAAGGTCTTAACATGTATTTCAAGATGATGTGGCCCCCAATACCCCCTCAGTCACAGGGGGAAGGTGGGATGGAAGGATGGTTATTGGCCATTGCACGTTAATCTCTTCTCCACGGTGCTAGGAAGCCAGCGTGTGCCACAAGGAATAGACTGAAGACACCCACTGGGGGTTGCGGCCTGAGACTGGTTATGGCTGGGCTGCACTCTCTCCCTTGTTCCCAGAGGCTGCCCTGAGTCAGTCCAGTACAAACAGACCTTGCACTGAGCCCCCCCACATGCAAAGTGCTACACCACTTCTTCCCATGCAGGGCTCCCGCAGCCCCCCAGCAGCAGAGGGGGCTTGGAATTAGGGGGGAATAGGGTAATAGGTGTCTATATAAGAGAGAGCCTGAAATATCGGGACTGTCCCTATAAAATCAGCACATCCGGTCACCCCAGTGTCGGGTGCCCTTTGAGGAGCTGTTGTACGAACCCAAAGTGTGAGCTGCCGGCCGGGCTGCACTGAAAGCCACGCAGTCACCTGCCTCTCCGTTGCTCCATTCCTGCTGGAGCTGCACGGGCACCAGCCCGTCACGCCCAGCTGGCTCCCGTGTCTCACCAAGGAGATGTCACATCATGACTGCCACCCCGATCTAACGACAACCCCCCCACCCCGTCCGTGGCTGTGCCCCGTCAGCAGGCCAGTGCTCCAACCTCTCAGCTGCTTCTTACTCAACAGGAAGCCTGGGGTCAAAGGCAGCGAATCTCCCCTTGGGTCAGCCAGAGGCTTCCCCACTCTTCCCTGCCACAGCCTGCTCCGCGTCAGAGCGGTGCCACTCACAAGTAACAAACCCAGCTTAGAGAGGACTGCCCCGCAGCAATGGTCACATAGGACACCTTGCACTCAGGGCACAGAGACTAATGCAGGGCACAGAAGCCACCGCCTGGTCAGACACCCAGCCAGCAGAGAGAGTGACTATATTCTAGGTTATTCTCACTGCCTCGGCACTTCCCAGAGGAGACACCACAGTCCCTGCCCTATGGAGCTCCTTGTCTAAAGACAGAGAAGTGAACCAACAGAGAGCAGGCCGGGGAAACCAGCGACAGCTACACGGGGAGGTGGTAGAATATGTACATTGCACAATTGCAATGAACAAGCTTCTCGCAGGTCCCGCCACAGAGGCAGGTGTTCAGAACTACATTACATAAATTACTCATTTTCTCAGATAACATTGCTGCTCCTTTTTGCATCTGTCCTATTCCCCCAGTGTGGATCCAGGATTGATATCATAGATTTATACCATTGTGAAAGTTCCCTCTCCTAGGCTGTAGAATCTCTCCTCATCACACTGCAGGTAGATCAGGCTCTGGTATCCCCACTCCTGCAGCTATACCTGACTGATGTCCTGGCTCCCTTTGCTCCACTGCTGAATTCTTCCTAGACTTACAAAATTGTCCCTAGTAGTTTCTTTGGATTCTTCCTGCTGCAGCCTGAGTCCCTTCATTCCCGAACTGTGCTCTGGGGACAGCTCTAGATCCCATCATGACAGGATGCAACAGATACAAAGACAAACAAGGTGGGGCAAGACGAGGTGTTTGTATGAAGGAGTATTCAGAGCAGTCGAAGTGTGTTTCTGTCTATGGTACAATTGCAATTAGTTTCTCTGCCTAAGGCAACAAGTGACTTTTTTTGTGGGTTCTGTGCCGTGGCCATAGGGTACAAATCAGTAGCAGAAAGAGTTTTATTTAGCATCTTCCGTATTGCCTGCCTCCCAGAATGCAACATGCCATTTGTCTGCCTTGATAGAAATGACATGAAGTTTATAGGAATGCTGACCAAGGATTAATGGCTTTGCTAATTATATCCCTATCAGTTGGCTACCAAGAGGACTGGTTATTGCTCAGTTATATCCAAGCCCATTCATCTGGCTTGCTGCTGAATTGCTATGTGCAGTATATTAGATGTGCATCATTTTACAGTTTCAAGGAACTTCAAGCCTGCAAGCGTAGTTAGAAAAAAATGTGATCGTTAACATCAATGATTAAGTAAAGCTTGTGTAACACCGAAAGACCCTGGTTGCCAGCAGGTGGGATTGAACCAGGGATCTCTGGTGCTTCGTGCATAAGCCTCTCCAGCAGCGGTGCCCAATGGAAATTGATGCTAGCCAAACTTGGGGTTTAGAATTTTTCTTACTAGCCATGTTATAACAAAGCCACATGCATTAGCCAAAATTCAGTAGCCTATTAGCCACATGCAGCTAGTGGCGAACGTATTGGACACTGTTGCTCTGTAGCGTGAGCTAAACACCAACTGGCCCTTAGCTAAGGCTGTATGTAGAGCAGACTCATTTAACTCTCTCTACATGGTTTTGGTGCCATCGGATGAGACCGAGGACCACACCAAGAAGGTGTGTGGGTTACACCTGGAATTCCTGTTATTCCAAGATTGCCAGAAATGAATCCTATCAATGCCAGGGGGCATCTCCTGGAACAGCATTCCCAGATCAATACCAGCTATGATTTACTTTACGTGATTTCTCCTCCTGGGCCCATGAAAGCCCAGTTTCAGATCAGCCTCCCACTTAGTCCTCTCTGCTAAACTGCCTTGCCTTGTTTGCCAGGTATGTGTTTGCTTTGACCTACAAGTCAGTTGTTTCAATTTGCCCAAGTAATGAGAGGAAGCATTTTTCACATTTTTGCACTGATTGATCTGCAATGAGATTAAGCCTCACATCTTCACTCACCCACCTGTCTTCGCCAGCTTCTTACACACACAAGCTGTAAAACCTAATTGTCCTTTGTCAAATGTCTGCATCTCTTTTCCATATGCCTTGTTAATAGCGCACTGAAGAATTTCTGCAGCAGAGACTAATTTTAAAAATGCTATTAGCAGGGATGTAGCACTGGCACTCAGCTGGTAACAATATCCCACCTGCCTTTTGCATTTTCAGTTTTGCTATTTATGACAAGCACAGATAAGATGAAGTTTCATAGGAAAGTCAACTATAGTATTTTGGTGCCAAAATAATTCTCCATCTAACAAATGGCCTATGGCAACAAACGGTTTGTACTGAGAAGACGGCAGCTGTGTCATTTGCCTGGAAAACTTACTGCAAAGATTAAAACAGTGGCAAAGGAATGTTTTGTTCAGTGACTGTCTACACTGCAAACCTGAGGCTGCAGGTTATCTAGTTACAGTGCAGAGATGGACAATAAAACTTCCCTGTACTGGTGCTGGTGCTTTCCAGTCCTGATTTCCAAGGATGAATCTCTCTCTTGTCTATTGCACTAAGCAGTACCCATTAGACTTCCCTGGAGTTGCAGAATAATTTGTTTCAGGCAAAAACTTTTCTTTTTCTGGTTTCACTGCAAAAACAAATAGAACAATACATAGACACTGGAGATACATTTTGTCCATCCCAGGGAGGGCAGTATACGATCGCTCCCTACAGCACATCTAGTGCTTTGCCTGGCTTAATTGTAGGTCTCTCAAGTGATAAAGTCTCCACCACCTCGGTGGAAGATTGCTAAGCAAGACTTCAGCTCTGTCAGGGACGTAGGAATTGCTGCGGATCAGGATCAGAACAAGTCCATCCAGTTCAGTATCCTATCTCCAACTATGGCTAGGACGAGGTGTAAAATGATCAACATGGATAGTTATACAATGACAAGCTTAAGAGGAAAGTCTGTTCCTAACCTCAGGCAATTAGTGGTTGGATTCTCTTGTGGTTTTCTTTGAATTCTGCCTAAATGTTCCCTTTCTTAATTCCCTCCCACAGCTCCATGGACCTCCCTAAATTTCTCTTCATCCCCACTTTTCTACTTTTCAAACATTTGCTTTTTTAAAAGTTTTACTTACGTGACGATAAATACAGTGTTTGATGACAGATCTTGGAATATGTTGCACAATTTAACAAGACGTGCAAAGAGATGAGATTAAGAGTCCTCAGGCCAATTCAGGATTTATAGCTGAACAGAATAGGACCTTTTGCTTCAGAGGCTTGGAGACAGCAGCTACTGGCAAATGAGTCTGCTTATTTTAGCCAAGACCTTATGGCCCTTGGCCCCTTTCTGTTCCGTGTCCTCCAAGGATGTTACGTCCAACCTAACATGGACTTATCTATGGATAAAAACAGCCACATTAGACAGGCTAAATACGTTGGGTAGGTTTGCCTCGTGCTTCAGGGGATATGAACTTTAGAAAGAAACTTCATAGGGGCAGGTTCTTCCCTAACTGCCCACTTCGAGGGGTCTTGAACCTTCCATTGAAGCACCAAGTACTAACCATGGTCATGAGCTGGGTTCCTGGACTTGATGGCCCCGGTCTGATTGCATAGAGCAGTTCCCACCACCAGGCCCTTCTATAGCACATCATCAGTAAATCTCAAAGCGCTTCTCAAAGGAGGTCCGCATCCTTCGCCCCACTTTACAGATGGGAAAATTGAGGCACAAGGGAGGGAAGGAGTTCCTCCCCGATAAGCTAGATAGAACCCAGACTTCCTGCGTACCAATAAAGATCTAGGGCTCACTTACATTTCCTTTCCATTGAACCCTTGACTTTTCCCAGTGCTTCGCAAGCTGCCATAACTATTTTTAAGAGCTAACAAGTGGCCCCAGGAAAGGTAATTAAATGCTGCATCATCCCCCTTCAGTAGCACTGCCCAGCAGTACACAGCTACCGAGTCAGGTTCTTGGGCAATCCACAGTAGCCACAGAACTGAGATACCAGCAGACAAACTACTTTTCCCAGCTGCTCCACGGTGAACAACCAACAACTCCCATTTGGTTCCCAAGGTTTCTCATTTTGATGTTTAGCTCTGTATATTTATACTGCCCCTTGCAACCAAACATGAGCAAAAGGAAGAACAGATAAGACAGCCAGGCAGAAGTTTTCCTGAACAGAATGTATTTCTGTTTTCCATGAGGCATCAGCAACTCTTTAAAGTCCCCTCATTACCTTCCATGTTAAATGCAAAGTCATATTTCAATGACACTTCAGCTTTGACCAAAAAAAAAATGCAGGTTCTGTAGTGAGCCACCTGCAAAGCAGAGCAACATGACTCAGATGAGAAGGAAACTTTGAAAGGATGGTGTTCTGGGAACGAGGCTTGCCATTAAAATACCTAAAACCAAGATGGGTCACAGGGAATGTTCTACCTTCCAAATTAGGCTCAGCATTAGGATGCCATGGATCAGGTTGCTAATTTAGACAGTCATTATGCAATACTTAATGAATGTGGGTTGGATAATTTCTTCTTTTGCAGAAAGCAGGTTATGAACTCATTTATATCAGAGACAGGATAAATGGAAACAGCCCATTGGAGCCAACTGATAATCAAGATCACAGCCCACCTCAGCAGCCAGCCTTCCTCACGGGTAATTAGATTTTCCTATATTTCATTAGAGTCTTTTTCTCCCACTAGTGCTCGCTCAGGCTGCCCCCCTGGGCCTGAGGAAGATCATTGCTGCTCTGGGAAGAACCTCAGGCAAGCTGGCATTGAATGATGATACAAAGGGCCATGCGGCCGGCCCCAGCTGTGTTTCTGCACAGTTCTCTGTAATGCACAGGAGTCTGAACTGACTGGAGCCCTCCTCTTTGTCAGACAGAGCTTTGGGGACAACTTTACCCTTCCACGCCGGACAATGAGAGCAGCTGGGAGAACAAGGAGGATCAGAAGGGGCCCAGGAAAAGAGCCACTGTCAGCTTCAGGGGCATAAGAATAATTTGTGATCAACTCCTTGCTTCGTGCGCTGCCCTGGCACATCCTTAACAGCAGGGTCATGTCAGCGGCTCAGGTGGAGAGAGGATGACAAAGCCTCCATTCCAGCTGCTGCTTTCTCTCCGTTCTGCAGCTTTTAGCCACACTGCTCAGAGCGACACCACCAGAAAAGGAAGCAACACAAACAGCCCCTTCCCCGAATCACAGCCCAGTTATACTGCAAGTCCCTCTCAGGACAGGGGGAAATACCGGGGTCTGCCAGGAGCCCGCTCCCAACCCGTGTGTGTACGCTGAGGGGCCCTTGGAGAGCAGCACAGTCAGCAATAGCCACAAGGGTATTTGAGGAAACCACCTACTTAGGCATCAAACCCCCATTCCATGCCAGAACTCCTATCACCAGTCATTGTCAGAACGGAGCCGCCCTGCAGTAGCTCGAGAGCACAAGAACCTACCGAGGGGCAGGCTGCAAGGAACCCAGCATGAACCCGCCACTCCCCAGCTGTGGGTTCTGTTCTTTGATTTCACCAGCCAGTTATTGAGCGTGAACGCCTCAGACACATGCCAGCCTTAACATGAGTCAGGCATGGGGCATTCCACACAGTGACAGACTGTCCCCGGCCCAGGGATCACAGCAATATTCAGGTTACTCCCAGTCCCGAAGGGTCAATGACTTGCCCCTTAGAGCTCCCACCGAAGACAACCCGAGAGTTATTTACAAAGTGAAAGTAGTTCAACTTTAAACACCATTTTATATCGAATATAGGCACACGCACACGCGAGTTCCAGTCTTCAGTTTCAAAGAGTAACAGATGCTTCTATAATAAGCAAGCTCTGTGCATCCTTTAGGCTAACCCAGGGTATATGCTGGGGACCTTTGGCTTGTGCCGGGTAATCCTTGCTCCCCAGCACCCAAGCAGCACACAGACCCACTTCCTTCTTCTTAGGGGTTTTTATTCCCTTCCCCCCTCTGCTCGGAGCTGCTAACTCAGCTGGCGAGAGGTATTCACTTGCACATCCCCCTTCAGGAACGGTAGGTAGGGAAGAGGGGGCAGTAAACAAAATCTTCTGTCCTCTTTCATCTTCCACTCTGTCTGGTGTCCATGGGCCTTCCTTGTGGGGCAGGGGACACATTCTGTGGGAGAGCAGTATTCCCTGCTGGTTAACGTCTCTCCTGTCTGGTGACTTACGCAGTTATAGGCTCACAACACGGATGCTCAAGTATTCCCTTCCATTGAGGAGACGTTACAAGTGAGATCAACGCCAGCGGCCGCTCTCAAGCGTTCCATGAACCCCAGGCCCATTCTTACAACTCTCAGCCCTATTTTACAACTAGTAACACCCAGGGGAGCCAGGCAGATTCCAGCCATGTAGGTTCCACGGAGCCCCGGAGACCTCGGCACAAGCTGGCACCTGCTCTGCCAATGCCGCAGTAACTTTACCACAGAGAGACCTGGAGACTCAGACAGATGGCACCAGTTTCCTCCTCACACTTTTAAGCAGAATTGAAACCATCAAATGGAACGTTGCTTGCTGGATAATTGCAACTGCTACATGCCATGCCCTTGGGCTCTCGCTAGGAATTTCTAAATCACTAAGTAAACGAATCCTTGAGTTGGCCTGGCTGCAGGATAGGAAGACGAGGAGGTGGCTCAAGACACTCTCTGCCAGGAGGCGGGTGGGGTGTCCCAGGGTAACACTTCCCTGGGAATTCATCTACAGCCAATGATCGGGGTTTTCTTTATTGAATGTCTACGGTAGTCCAGGCACGTTACAAGTCGAACAGCATCAGCTATCCGCCCATGAGGTGCTGAACGCCGCCGTCTACGCTGAATCCCACCCCTTCTCAGGCACGCTGCCCTGCCATGCCACCTCGACAGCGCACCCAGCTCAGCTAGTAGACACAAAGGCAGGGCCCTCTTCCTAGAAGCCTCCCAGCCATCCAAAGTCCCCTAGAGCATGGGGTGGGGCATTTCAGCTGCACTGTCAGTTAAGTGCCAATATGCAGAATCCCTCTGGCCAGCCACAGGATTAAAGTCCATGAACTCTCCAGCAAGCCAGGCTCCCAACCAAGGCAAGGCCCTAGATCCAATTTCAAACCCCCTTGAACTCAGAGATGCTGGGAGCCCATCTCTGGGGAAGCAGTTAGTGAAGAATGTCAGCTTAAAGCTACAGCAAGGTAAGACTTTAGACAAAGTGCACACGACCCCAAAGACTTTAGACAAAGCCTACACGTCCACACATACTGTGACTAGATCAGAATTCAGAAGAAGGGCCCAATTCTCTCCTCAGGGAGACCAGTGTACGGCAGGAGTGACCCTCCTTCGTCAGTGAACTGCAGCACTGACGCTGGTGTGAGGTGTGAGCAGAATCAGGCCAGCAACTTTCCTGGAAAGGAGTTGGAACTCTCACTTGTTTTGTGTAAAACAGCACCTCACTTAGCCTTGACTGGACAAGCAGCCAGGTGTCTGTAGTACTGCCCCGGAGGCAAGGTCTGTAGGCCACAAGGTCTCCAGGGCAGAGACTGGGGCTGTGGGGAGGTACCTCAAGCACTTAAATGCTGTAAAATGATCAATGACAATAACCTCGGTGTGCTCACGTAGGTGAGCAAGGCCCTTCTCTGTGCTAAGTGAATAACTACGAGGTCCTAGAAGAAGAGATGGCATGATGCATCTCTCCACTGTATAACGGGAGCGAAATATCAACCATAGAACGGACCCTAGTACGGAGACCACAGCAAAAAAGGGGAACTTTCCCTGGGGTTTGCCATTTTATCCAATTATCTAATTAAAACTTGCCCTAAAATTCCAGCTCAACATATTCTACATCAGGCTTTACCCTCAGCTCCTCACTCTGTTCAGTGCACATCTGGGGAAGTTTGGCTACAGCTGATGTGGGGCCAGCTTTGTGGGCTTGACTGCCCTACAGGGCCTGCCTATGGCCACGTGGTGACTGAATGGCTTCTTGGCTCTCAGAGGCTGGTGCCACAGGGGCGACCTCGTGCCCTGGATGGCAGAACCAGCACTGAGCAGATGCATCTACAACATCATTCTTACGGCCCCTGAAAATGACACTGATCAAGGGGAGTCAATGTGGTTTGACTTTGCTCTTTTGCATCCCTCTGCTTATCCTGCTGCTGCTGCTGCGATGAGTCGTCTTGATCAAACTTCCGGGCAAGACAACAACAGAAATGTCACCTCTTCCTAGGCTGCTGAATGTGCATTCCCTGGGTTCTTGTGTCTTAAAGGCATCTCCTGGTGTCTCCAAGTTTCTGATGCTTCCTAAGGAAAGCACTTCATACGCAACCAATCCTTGTTTAATTCACTAACGGTTCTGACTGGCTGGCTGACAGGGAGGTCTCCACTTACAATGTAATTAGCATTCACAGCCACAAAGCAAAAATTAACTGATTTAGATTTTAAGATGCTAAACAAAAAAGCAAAGCTTTTATTTTTGTTCCTTCTTAATTAGTTTATTAGTCTGCAAATTATGAATCAGAAAGAGTCATCTCATCTTCATGCCTCACATCCCAGAGACTCGTCAATTTCTGAATTTTCTGGGGACCAACTTTTATCTTTTCATCTTTAAAAAGAGAACTCTAAAAGCAGCAAGCAATTAGAGAAACAAATAAGGAACGAGCTTGCATGCTCCAGACTGGCTACAAGTGAAGAAAGAGATTCCCCTGTAATTGGACTAAAATGGAAGCTTTTGAGTGCTTCGCCTACCACCGCTCAATGGGAAATGAGAGCAAATCCAATAGCATAGTCTCACCAAAGCAATGATCATTCTCAGCCTGTACCAGCTAGGAACTCAAAACCTTCTTCCAGCCTTCTGACTTATTTCAAACATTCTAATATTTAAAGCAATTCAATCTTACAAAGTCAATCACGAGAGATGATTGTAAAAGGGCCCGGAGTTGATCAAAGAGCAATTTTAGAAGCATCCAGACGTCAGGTATCCACTCTAACATTCTGCCCGGTGATAATCAGGGCATCTCCTTTGGTTTAGCTTGGGAAGTTTTAACCCCGTGGGTTTGGATGGAGCAGGATCAACAAGGCCACGGTTACAATATTAATAATGTCCTTAAAATAAAAAGCACAAGACCACCCTTGGAGTTGATGCAACACAAACATCATTACTGAAACATTAACAGAACAATCAGTATAAATTACGGTGAAAAAAAAAATTATGTTTGTCAAGGAACATTATTCCGGAGAACCATTTTCTAGCATACTGACTGCACATGTCCTCAATTAAAGACTGTTTTTGTGCAAAATGTGCCACTCAGTGGTAGACATTGGTAACGCAGGAACATTTTCAAAAGGAAAAAGTTTTCAAAAAAAGAACGAGTCTTTGTGACACTTTAGAGACTGTAGTCCACGAAAGCTGATGACCAAATAAATGTGTTAGTCTCAAAGGTGCCACAAGGACTCCTGTTCTTTTTGCGGATACAGACTAACACGGCTGCCCCTCTGAAACCTGTCCCCATGCAGTTTTCAAACGTGCTCGGTGCCCAGCAGCTCTCACTGGGACACTTACGGCCAGGCTGCCGAAGGGCACAGCACCCAACTTGATAATTTACAGGTATTTATTTGAAGATCACTTCTCCCCCCTCCCACCCCAATGCACTGACCCAGCCCACGCAGAGCTGCCAGTGATCACAACTTCATTTGGCTCCTAGACCCCTCCACTGCTCACTGTCACTCACACAGTGCCACCGATGAGCAGGGGACTTTGCAGACAAGGAAGAAAAGCTTCCTACTCTAAAGATCTTTCATGTCACCGGCCAGGTCATTCCCATGTGGGAAATTCCCACCCACCTTTGCACACTTTCACTTGTGTTAGAAACTCAGAAAGTTTCTAGGATGGGTGGGGCTGCCCATGGACGTGGCTGGGGTTTCAGCCCTCAAAACCAGAGGCTCCCTTGAGATCTTGGGGGAAAACCAGAAAACCCGGGACTCCAGACTGGCTCCCAACCCACCTCGCTCCCCCCTGATGATTCCTGCAGAGTCGAATGTGAGGAGATCGGAGTGCAAAGAGCACAGGGCTCTCCCTAGGATGCGCAATCCATTATCACATCGCACCCTGTCGGCTCCTTCCGCAACCCTGACAATAGTGCACATCGGCCCTGCTGGTGGATGGAGCAGAGAAAGGAAGGACCCCTCCCAAGGGGGGAGAGTGGAGAGATCTCTGTAAGCCAGGAAGAAAGGCCCAGTAGTCTAGCTTGCTCAGCAACTGCATTATGGTTGGTTTTATGTAACTCTACTGGCTTCTTCCAATACCTTTTCCAGGGACAGGTGCACTGCTGGAATAGCTGTTCCTATTCATGAACAAAGTAAAATGATCTGCACAGAGTTCGTCTTGGGTCCCATCCTAAAGCTGAAACTAGGAGCAGATTAAATTTTTATCTAGCGCTGGAAGGCACAGCAGTGCTTTTCTAAGACTGATCTGAAGAAACTTTAATATCTGCAGGCAAACAATGGCTCTTGTTCATAATTTACCTGCTGCTGTCCGCCCCGCTCTTAATTCCATTTTGTAATAGAGGATTTGGCTTCTAGACTGCAATTTAATACTTGCATAAAAGTGACAAGTATCCTGCCATTAAGTCAGTTTTCCTTTGAGAAAACAGTGCATGTATTATTAGATGCTAATCAATTAAAGAGAGGGACCATCCGGTTTACAAATGAACTGTGTTCAAAGGGAAACTGTTCTGTCTGGAGCAGCAGCAATATCAATTAGCTGGTGAAAGTCATTTCTTTAACTGGCTTTATGAGCAGTAGCTGCCCATAGCCTTTCCAGGAGTGTCTCGATGGCCATTAAACATGCACAGCAGGAGCTGAATGTACCTTAGGAAGTGGCTCAGGAGAAGCCCAAAGTGGGAGAAGTTGATTATAGACAAAGAAAACCCACCTACTGCCTCATCTTCAAGAGGGGAGAGGGCTCTGGAAATAGCCAGCAGCTTCTAAGCAGGCAAGCAAGGCTCGCAGCCTCTGGAGTGTGTGAAAATCACACCAGTTGTACTCATTTAGATGTGCCACTATTAAATCAATTACCAACCTGTGTCTTGTCACCTTGTGAGTGGTAAAAAAGCCAGTTCCCCCATAGTGAGACCCTCTCACATTTGCCTCCAGCTTGAGTCTGATTAGAGTGAAAGCACAGGTCACACACAAACACAGGAATAGCAGCAGAACATGAAGCAAATATCCCACAGGCAAATTCACATGACTAGGTGTGCTGGTGAATGATGTCAGCAAGCCAGTCAGGAACAGAAACAATTCTCAACTGTCAACTGGGAATATCCACAATGAGCCATGTGCAAATGATCTACAGACCAAGAATTGTCCCCTGAAAATATTCACAAATCATTTGGGAGGACAGATGTGTTTGGGAATTTCATATTCTGCCCAGGAACAGAACAAGAGGTGAAATTCTCTCAGACAGTTTGTTCTGGATTATTCACTAGGGTCTGGGCAAATCCCTCAAATTACAGAACACTCCCTCTGCTGCTCCTGGGACAAAATTAGGAGTCTCTTCCCCTAGCCAAACAGACAAAGGACAAAAAGCTTTTCAGAGGGATATTTATAAATCATTTATTTAGTTGTTGGGGCTTATATTTCACCTGACCAAAAGAACAGTGCTACTACAGGAGGGCGTTCCTCTCCCGGCCAAACACACACAGAGCATCCCTGCCCCAAAGAGTGACCTCTGAGTATAGGTTTCAGAGTGGTGGTGTTAGTCTCTATCAGCAAAAAGAATGAGAAGTCCTTGTGGCACCTTAGCAACCAAGGGTACGGCTACCCTACCCACCAGATCAGCGGGTAGTGCTCGATGGATCAGGGATCGATTTACCTAGACGTGATAAATCGATCCCCGAATCGACTCCTGTGCTCCACCTCCGCAAGAGGAGTAAGCGGAGTCAGCAGGGGAGCAGCTGTGGTTGACCCGCTGATGTGGGGACGGCCAGGTAAGTCGACCTACAGTACTTCGACTTCAGCTACGCTATTCGCGTAGCTGAAGCTACGGATCTTGGATCGACACCCCCTCCCCTCCAGTAGTGTAGCCCAGTCCTAAGACTGCTGTGTGATGTGTGGTTGCTGGTGCGGGGTGAGAGAAAGGAAGTGCTCCTCTCCCAGTGGGAGAGACAGAACGAGGCGCCGGTATCCAGTGACTTGCCCAGGTCACTCAGGCGGAAGGGCAATCCAGCCCTCCTCGCCCCAATCTGGTACTTTCATGACAAGACCATTTCTCTCTCTGAAGTTTGGTTTCTGGCCCACACAGCAGGTCAGTGATGACCTTGACACAGAACCTGGCAGTCAAGGACACAGTGTCCCTAAGGTCCTGTTCTTCCAGACCCCTGCGTCTAAGCCTAGGTCTCCCACTAACCAGGCCCCCTTTGGGACAAACACATGCCGGCTGACACAGCCAGAAACTCAGCACTTTCTCTGCTATGCAACAGCTGCCTTTCCCAGCTCTACTCTAAACAGTACTTGGCCCGGCTTGCAGGGTCCGTTTGTAAGTGAGCCTCTCAGCCCGGGCGTGGAGCATGGGACTTCAGCGTGGAGCTCAGTGTGAAGCTGATAAATAGGAGGCTGTTTTTACTGATGCACGTTCTAGTTAGAAAAGTTTTAGATGTCTTGGTGTTCATATTTCAGTGGAGATTTATATCCTGGAGAACAATGCGCTGTTATAGGAGAGCTCCACTCTCCGGGCCAAGGCAGCTAATTCTCAGCAACATTTTCTCTTAGCTATTTTCTGGCTCCCAACTTTGACTCATTGTCTATTGTTGCACAGCTGTCAGGCGTAACAAGGGGGGAGCTGTGGCCATGCTTACTCAGTGCAAGGGAGTGAAATGTCAGTGCTTCACTCAGGCTTCGTCTCTTAACCCTTGCACTGCTCTTCACGTGCACAAGGCATACCCGGTGTGAGCAGGAGCAAGAGAAAAGGAAGGAGACGCTGGGTCTCATTTTAGAGGCTGCCTCAGCAGAAGGGTGGTTGTCAGACAGCACCAGGTTCACAGAGGGAACCTTTGCAGGTGGCACTTGCAGAAAAATCTAGTTCATTCATTGAGCTAAAATGGCCGAGTCCTTGGCCAGATGCCCCGTCTCACCCAATAATCCCCACTCTCCATGCCGTCTCCAGTGCACCTACTCTGACCTGTGTCATCAACCGGAAATCACTGTACTTGCTCAGCTCACACATGCTCCCTGTCTAAAGCCTGGCTTCTTCTCTGGGGAAGCAAGAAACACACCAGAGAGGGGAGGGCCAGAGCTGCAAGGTGCTCAGCATCCTTCAGGATCGGACCCACCTACTCAGGTTAAAGCAAAAACTTTCCTTAAAAGGCCCAGTCCCTCCCCAGCAGATGCCCAGAGCACAAACCCACACAACGTATCCGGAACCTTTCCTGAACGGGAGTGTTCATTGCTAAGGAATGCCAAGAATTTTCAGTTCAATGAAACTGAACAACTCCATTTTTTTTTTTTTTTCAAAAAACAGAAATAGGATCTTCGCTTCCAATTGTTTTTTTCCCTTCCCTGTCCCCCTATTCTCCTCACCTCTCCTGCCCATTCTGTTCACTGGGAAAGGGGGAAAGGAGTTGGGAGGGGATAAAAGCAGAGAGCCAAAAATGTCTTGGTTCTCTTTTTTCCATCAGAAAAAATGGCAAGTCTCAATGGAATTAAGCAGCTCTCCACGCATTGTTTGTTGGAGTGGACAAACTGCTCTTTGTTTAAGAAACATTCCGACCGCCTGCCCTGCTCTCATGACTGTCAGGATAATTACTGGGGTTGTGGTAGCACCCAAAGGCCACAGGCTGGGGACCGCAGTGCCGCTATGCTGGGCACCGTGTGATCATGTGACAAAGGCAGCCTCTCCCTATTGTTGAACATTTGTCATCATCACCACACAGGCATGATGGGTTTGGCACGTTAAAAACACATAAGACGACGCAGTTCCTGGATTTCAGCTTTACTGGGCGCTGGATCATCACAACCTCATCACATCAACTACCTGTTCTGCCCTCTCAGCCATGGCTAAGAGAGCCCGCAGAGCTCCTGTAGCTGGGACACACCTCCGAGTGCTATCTGGAAGTACCTGGTTACTGACTGCCCCAGCTCTCTCACTAAGGGCTGGTCTCCACTGGCACTTCACAGCACAGCAACTTTCTCACTCGGGGGGTGTGAAAAAACACACTCCTGAGCGCAGCAAGTTTCAGCTCTGTAATGTGCCAGTGTAGACAGTGCACCAGGGCTGGGAGTTACACCCACCTGGAGGTGGGGTTTTTTAGAGCGCTGGGAGAGGAGGTTAAATGTAGCCAGAGTAGACTAGCCCTATGAGACAGAAAGCTCAACCAGCTAACAAAAGCTATTAGCTCAGCCGCTGGTTGCTGTGCAGCACCCAACTTTAGGTCAAAAGGGGCAGAAAAAAGATTGAGAACAAATGTTTCCTTCAAACTTTGGAAAATTTTACCTATTCCACAAGCGGGTTGCAAAACAAAAGGGCTTCTCCAAAAATTGGCAACATTTTTCAAATTTTTGTCTTTGCAAAATTTTTTGCCCAGCTCTAGTATTTGATTTCTTTAAAATCCACAGTGCTTCTGAATCATCTAACAAGGAAAGAGAGAGCCAGAAGCCCAGAGCAACATTTGCATCTGGTACAAATTGGCATAACTCCATTGTTGCCAAAGGAGCTTCTGCCATCAGTACCCACTGTGAGCTCTGCCGGTGCCAGCAATATCCTCTCTGCTCCAGCCATGCCTGCTGGGGACCTGCCCAGACTGGTGTTCAATATTTGATTAAAGAACCACTTGCTCCCACAGGTTGACAAACCATCTAGTTTCTGAGGCCACGGGTGGAATCGTTTAGTATCATTTATGGGCATAGTTAGTTAGTAGAATTATTGTTGCAGACTCTCCTTGCACAGGCTCTCCCTGGTTGTCTCGGAAGGAGTTTGTCACGAGTGGTAAAGGGCTGACTCCAACAGAGGTGTCTGTAAGCTGGAAAAGTCTGTGCAGGTTCTTTGTCCCCTCTGTGCTGCCCCTTCCCCGGGTCACACTGCAGGGAGGTGCGCTGCAGCTCCTAGGATCAGCCCATCTCCTAAGACCTGCCTCCCTAGGGGCTCATGCTGCTTCACCTTCAGGAAAGTGGAGTTAATAGCTGGTAAATGCTGCCCCTTCCCCCGGACTCTGCAGCAGAACCTCACGTAGGAACGTGCCTTTTTAGCAGGGCTTGGAGGTCGTCTATAACCCCAGTGCTGTCGGCTTTCCCCCCTCTGGTCATGAGAAGTGAGAGTTGCTTCCTCTCAGATGCTGAGCCATTGAGCGGATTAGCTTGCCAGCCCTGGCTAATGGCAGGCAGGCGAGACTTCACTCAGACCCCGCTGTCACTGCCAAGGTCCCACCCCATGAAGGTGGAGGGGATTTGGCAGCTCTCCGTGGAGGAACAACATTGGCCTTGGGCTGAGTCCAAAGTGTTCTTTGGCGGCAGGAGAGAAAGAAAAACATCGCTGTAGCCCAAGTTGCAAATACATGCCCAGGTTTTCAGGAGAGACTGTGTTTTAGTCAGAGAAAATGAAGCTCTAGCAGCTCCTTCCTGCTGCAGCAACGCAGCCCTGCTGGAAACTCACTGCTGACTTTGGCAGGGGGCAGGTGGCTGCTAAGCAGAGAGGGATTCATCTCCTAGGTTTGCAAAGAACGATTCTGAAATTTGTCCAGAGCACTCAGCAGGTAACGTGCAGCGAATGACGTTCCCAACCCACTGCCTCTTCCCCTCTCCTCCCATTCCCGTGGCAGGAAGGAAAGGAAATGAATGTTAGGGCCGGGGAGAGGGGGCTGTAACCTGTATCTATTAAGTTCTCTTCTCTCTGCAGGCCCGGGGCCTCGGGCTCCTTTTGGAGCTTCCTTTTCATGCTGCTCTCAGTCCTACGAGGAGAGCTGAGTGGACAGGCCCCTGCACCCAGACAAGGTCCCACTGAATCCCAGGCTGTAGGGTCCATGATCCCCCTGCTCTTAGTCCTTGAGCCTGCACCAGCTCTTGCTGGAGTGCTTCACACAGCTTCGATGGGATTGGGCCCTGACTTTGAAACCTCCGGCAACCCTTCTGAAATAAGCTGCTCCCTAGGGAGCCCTGTAGGAAGGGATTCCCAGCACTGCCAAGGCCACCTGAGAAACTCTTTCCACCTCTTCGGAGAGGGCAGCTGCCGTCTGCTCTAGCAGACCCGAGGAGAGTGGATTGTGCATCGTGACAGTCCTTTCAGCTCAGCTCTCACTAGCAGCAGATTTGGCTCACACTTTACCCTCCATCTCCCCAGGCCCCCGCCAGTCTCTGCAGTCCCTGAGAGGACTTCGCTCAACAGGCCGCTGTAACTCAGAGGAGCCGGGGGAGGGGAGGGGAGGGAGGGAGCTGTCTAGTCTGTAATAAGCCAATTGGCAAACAGGGAATTATACACAAACAATAAGACTGAAATAGTCAGGGAAATCGTAACACGAAGTTAAGAGCCAAGACATTCCAGGCCAAGACATTTTTACTTTCCCAAGGGCACAATCCGCATCAGCCCACTTTTAATATCCCATCTCATTCCAACAGGACTCTGATCACTTATGAGAGATGGGTTGGGGGGAGGGGGCTGGGATTTCATCATTTTGACTTAAGACAACGGAAAATTTCCCCACCTCCCCTCCCCTCTCTGATTTGCATTTATCACATTCCAGATATTTGTGAGCCCCAACCTGGACTCCCTAATGGAGTCAATCATCATCATGAGATGCTAACGGAGTGCAAATGAATGAGGCCACGGGGCTTAGAACAGAACAGTATTGCCATTTATTGAGTAAGCCAGTGTTACTTTTATTAGTGATAACCACAGGAATTCAGTATTCCAACAATGGCTGTTTTACAGCCAGTAAGAGGGATCCAGGGAAACGTTTCCCTGTCTTTAAATGATTGCATAAAGCTGGCTGAAGACATAGCATTTGAAGTCCAACTAACATGAAGCTGAATGTTACCCGTCATAAATTGTTAGCCTGGACCAACCTGATTAGTGAGATGCTGGCCGGGCTGAGGAGAGCACATGGAGTACTGTAGTTTAGGCAGCCTATCTACTGGTTCATTAACCCGTCCATTCATAAACCAGCCCTCCAAGATGGGTAGGTAAAAACAGCAAAACCTGCATGATCCTTTCATAAGCCAACCCTATATTTCAGGGGTTGGCAAACTTTGGCTCCCAGCCTGTCAGGATAAGCCGCTTCCCGCAACTCCCATTGGCTGGGAACAGTGGCCAAAGGGAGCTGAAGGGCTCCATGCCTGGGGGTGCTCCAGGTAAACAAAACGACTATGAATTATTCCATTCAATAATTCCATAGAGTTTAAAATCATCAAATATTGATGTAAACCTGTTTATATAAGCCGACCCCTGCTCTTTGATGCTTTCCTTTGTTACCAAAAGAATTCAGTTTATGAACAAGTCTATATGGTAATTCTCTTCCAGGACAGACTGCAGCAATCTACGACTTGAAAAGAACACCACACAGACAAATCACAGAGCTTTTCTTAAGCCTCTTATTTGTATATCATGGCAGCATTTAGTGTAATTAGAGGCTGTATAATCAGCGAGAATAAGGAAATATGTAGTAACGGATGCCATATTTTATAAATATTCTAACTGTTGAAGAAACTGAAAATGTTTTCCAAAGAAAGGTGTTAGCATAATGATTATAAAGCCTTAAATGTGAGTGGGCTGCTTTCTGAGGCTGGGTTTAGACTCAAACTCAGGCACATAAATACAGTTAATTGCCTTGTATGTGAGCGGGATGTTTGCACATTCCAGAAGAGTGTGCTTTTTCCAACATGCCAGTTCCAACACAGTCCACCCTGTGCAATTTTTTCTGGTACCCACAGCTCCTGTCTCTCTGTCTCACACACACACTTCAGTACTTGAAGTGGGGAGCCTTGGAAATTGATTGAGACATCAACTGCCTGCCCATATGTTAACTGGATATTCAAGTGCAAATGGGGCTTTTCGGAATTCAGCCTGCCCAGGAGAATGCATTGATGTGCAAATCGCAGGCAGCACCGAGAAGCGAGCTGGGATCTATACAAATAGCTAATTCACAGTTCCATTTTCTAAACAAGAAGCCCTGGCCATAAGGAGAGGGCGGGGGGCAGGGGGGCTTATTACTGAAAATGGGCGACTGCTGCGGGGTTCCTCCAGCGTAGGTGGCCGCAAGGTTTATCTGTCAGCCAGAGCTGGGCCTCTGACAACTCAGACTGACCCTTGCTTTGCTGTGAAGTGTTAGAGAGACAAGGCAGGTGGGTAATACCTTCTACGGGACGAACTTCTGTTGATGAGTTGGTCCAATAAGAGATATTACCTCACCCACCTGGGGACTGACAGGCCTACATGACACCACACACAACAACGTGAAGTTCACTAAGCAGAAGAGAGCAGCTCAGATACTGCACTGACTTTATTCTTTCAGCTCAACTCCTCACAGCCGAGCTGGGGTGAGCCATGATGTGGCTGGGAAGGAATATTCCTCCCTGGGGCCATCAAAGGACGCTCTGGTGCCCACAGCTCGTCCGCTGTCTGACTCAGGTGGGGAGTTATATACAAAAGTGAATAAAATACAACCTGACTCTAAAGAGACTTTACATAACCAGAGCCTTGTGGCTCTCAGAGGCACCACCACTACCACGGATTTTGCCCCACAGGAGACAGAAGCATGGCTAATTTGTCAGCCTTGGTAAAGATAACCAGAATGTAACAGTGGGGACGTGTACTCAGTTCCACAGGGTGTGGCACAACTTACTGGGAAAGTCATGGCTGTGTAGATGGCTTTGCACAGATGCCCTCTTGCTGGGATCTCTGAGCTCAACCAGCCCTGGGCTTTCTGGTTTCCATAGTCAGTTAATGAGCTGGTGCCCCCACCAACTTGCTGCTTTTAATCATCTCCTCCAAGAAAACAAACCCTTCGTCCTCTAGCCAGGCAGATCAGTTCATGAGACTCGTCTACACGTTTCCTACGGTGAGGAGGAGGAGAGTGCTGCTTCGGACTCAGGGGACCACAGGGACCACACCCTGAGCCCTAGTACCTAACACATGCAGGGCATTTAATGCCCACTCCAGCCACAGACAATATGCGTATTGGCTCCGCTACCCTCTGCCCCCAGCACGGCAGCACCAAGCCCACATACTCGCTGCCATAAGCAGGGAGAAGGCCTGTGAGGAAGGCGACCCTCTACAGAAACACCAGGGCACAGAGGGAACGTTTACAACGGCAACCTGATTAGCAAAGGGGAACCCCCCACAACAGCAAGGGGAGGGAGGCAAGGATCACACCCTCTGCAGACAGGCGTGAGACAAGGGGCAACCTTCCCTGTGAGGGCACCTCCCACTTGTTGGTCTGTAGCCGCTAGGGGCTTTCACTCTCTGTAGAGTGGAACAAACAACAGCCAGAGCCAGACCACTGGAGGGAGGTGGAGGGACACACCCCTATGAGCACACCACCTAGAGCCAGGTGCACAGCCTGCAGGTCCCACCAGCCAGCACAGCCGCTGTCCTTTCAACTCAAAGACCACCCCTCCGAAGGCTCCTTCACCAGCTCACCAGGTTCTCTCCTCAGCCCCCTGCCCCTCTAAGGAATAACATGAAACAGCCTCACCTGAGTCTTTTGCCCCCGGTTTCTCCTTCACTCCTGGGGTCTGCTTAGACCTTGCCACAGTCCTTGCCAGCTGAGGCTTAGCACCAAAAGCCCAGCTGGGCCTGAGCCCTTTGCACCAGGCAGTTTCCTTCCAGCAGCCTCCTCTGGCTGTCCCTGCTGGAGCCCCACGGCAGGGAGTGTTACCGGAGAGCCCAAAGACAGCTGACCAGGCTCCCCCTGCCTGGAGCCCTGCTGGTTCTAGACTACCCTCTCAGCTGCCAGCGATGGCTCCTTCATTAGCCACAGGCCCATCCCCTTTCGGGCTGAGCTGGAGCCCTGAGGAGCTGGTCACTGCACCTCTTCTTTGGGGATGCAGCCCCCTGCGACAGGGAGTCACCCGTGCTCGTGTGATTTTCCCCTGCCCAGGACAGAGAGATCAGAGGGGCCCAGGACCATGTTGCACCCCTGGGCTGGAGAAGGTAGGGTGTCATCGGTCCCCATATGTCTGGGGTCAGTCAAGCTCTGTGACCACGTGGCTGTGTTTCACACCACAGCTTCCATTTAGGAGTTTGCATTCACTGGAATTTGCTGTAAGTCGCTTTGCTCCTTGTAGATGAAATAACCTTGCCCTAATACACAGCGTTTCATGTGCTGAGTTGTCACGTGTCTCCCCACCATGGGGGACCTGCGGAGAGCAGCCCAGTGCACGCTAATTGCTTTGGCATGTGGGAAGCAGGAAAACAGCCAGGCTCTGCATTGAATTAAACAATTATTTTACTCTTCTTGGAACCTCTCTCCGGCCTGAGCGCCTTCCCAATAGCCTAATCCTTTCTGCAGGGATGAGCTAGGAAGTCTGGGCCGCATGTCAGCTGTCCTGCAGTGACTCAGGAGCCTGAGTGCCAACCTCAGGGCAGACTTCAGACTCACGGCACAAAACCAAAATTGGCTCTGAGTTCTCTACTTAGATTTCACCAACCAGTTATCAAGTGCAAACTCCCCAGCATTGTAACAGCCTAAACCTGCCATCCCAGACAGTCCCCGTGGGTACTCCAATCTGTCTCCCTCCCCACAGGATGGTCCCTCGCACTCGGGATCACAGCAATGTAGGTCACTCCCAGCCCCAAAGGGCCAGTCACTTGCCCTAGGTCATTTGCACTGCAGAGCTCACCCCAAAGCCAGCGCTTGTAGTCAGTTCTGTAATAATTGATATAAAGATGCACTGCACAGGAAAAGGAAATGAGAGTTATTTACAAGGTTCAAGCGGGTAAACATAGATACCCAATGAGTTTCAAAAGAGAATAACAGCTTCTATAATAAGCAAGCTCAATACATCCTTTGGAGCTAACCCAGGCTAACCACTGGGGATCTTTTGCTTATGCCTAGTAATCCTTGTCCCTCAGAGTCCAAGTAATATATATATCCACTTCCTTCTTGTGGGAGTTTATTCCCTTCCCTCCTCCTTTTCTGAGCTGATGGGAGGAATTCACTTGCACATCCCCTCTTCGTGGGTAGGAGTGTGAACAGCGAAGTCTTCTGTCCACCAGACTAGTCGGTCTGGTGTCCATGAGCAGGACGTGACACTCTCTGTTGGAGACCAGCATTTCACGCTCCTTAATCCCTCTCTCCTGCCCAGTGATTTTCTGAGCAGTAGGTAGCTTGTATTGTGATTACCGTACAATAGGGTGATACAGATGCCGCTACAAGTGAGATCAGTGCAGTCAGCCACTCACCAGCCTTCCATAAAGTCTAAACACTAAACACATTCTTTTCATCCTGACACCTATCCTAACAATACCAACTCACTCCACTGGTGGATGTGTCCGTGCGCAGGGGAGACACGGGGACCCTGGCATGAGCTGGCACCTGGACTGCTAGTGTCCCCTGTCCCATGTGTGATCTCTGGTGTCCTTCAGAACAGAGCCATGCCCCTCTTCCTTGGGGCTGACCAAATCCCAGCAGAAGTGCCAGCTGTATGATGGCAGCATGGGGCCTAGAAGCAGAGCTGGTGCAAGGATATTTCCTGCCCTAGGCAAAATTTCCACCTTGTGCCCCACCCCAGGAGTCCCCATCCCCACAGGAGCTCCCTGCCCCACCTCCCCCCACAGCAGCTCCCTGCCCAGGGAGTGCCTCCCCCAGCAGCACCTTCCTGCCTGGCAGCTCCCCACTCCCCGCCCGTGGGAGCCCTCCCAGTGGGGGCAGCTCCCCGCCTCCCCTCTGCCCAGAGAGCCCCCCCGTGGCACCTCCCCGCCTCCCCTCTGCCCAGAGAGCCCCCCCGTGGCACCTCCAGGCCCCAGTTCACCTCCTCCTGAGCAAGCTGTTGCTGTTCCACTTCTCCCCCCTCCCTGGCTTAGGGCGCTAATCAGCTGTTTGGTGCTGCAAGCCTTGGCGGGGAGGAGAATGAGCAGGGCAGTATATTGTACTGTAAGACACCGGGCAGGTCCCTCTTTGGCTTTAGGGGACGCATCAGAACTAGGCTTACCCCCGGGAGAATTTAACCTATTGGAGCCCCTCCCCCCAACCATTTTGGAACAGGCTAATGGCTCTCCTGCGCTGTGGTCCCAAGACACCTTCCATCTGAGCACGTCCAAGCACAGCCCCAAGGCAGCTTTCCTGAGGGGTCTCCGCCCCTCTTGCCCTCAAGGACTCACCAGTCACATTGGCTAACAGGCTGCAGGGCCAGCGGAGCACGTCGAGCCCAGTGTGGCAACGTGAAGAGAGAAGCTCTGAGTCAGAACGCGGAGGGAGGAGGGCAGCTAGTCCCGTCTTCACCTGGTTAGAGCACAGGTTTGCTGTACAGGAACAGCTGATGATGCACCAGATTGAGCTGAAGGGCAAAGACACCACAGCCATCCCTGCTACCAGATCATACCCCATGTCTCCAGCCAGTTCTGAAGGGGGCCAGACCACAGCTCAGGTTGCCAGTGAAGCTGCAATTTGGGAAGGACACCATTGAATCTGGCTCCCTGCCTGAGCTGAACACTGCCCCGCTGCTCAGTTGTTTGACTTTTCATCCACATTATGGGCTTGAACTTGAAACCATCTGTTTTCCCTCAGCTTGGGTCCAGCTTTCACATGGAGAGCAGAGGCCTTTTTGGCCATGGCCCCTGGGCCCGGCTGGAACGGCTGCTTCACTCACTGCTCCATGGAACCCTCTGCAAAATAAACCCCAAGTCTGGACACAACAATATCTGGTGGTACCCGTCTCTGAAGGCAGATTTAGCAAAAGAGACAGAGGAAAGGGGGCCCAGTAGGTGGCTTAGGATGCAGAGGATGGATAGGAAGCTAATGAAGTTAGCACAGAATGAGGAGTAGCATAAACTCATGAAGGAGATGGTGCTGGGGTTACATGGACCGGATTCCTAGAGCAAGACCTGGCTCCGTATACTTTGGAAGGACTCAGCTGTTAGATATGTACCTGCTACCCTGGTGCTAGGCCTCCACTGGGATTGCACTAAAGTGGACCAAACTCTCCAGTTAAATGTCACTCACAAGGACAGCTGGTCTCTAGGATATTTGCTGCGGAGCCCCAAAGATGGCAGTGCTGCTGTGTTACAGCTCCAAGCCTGCATGGGGGAAAAGCTGGGGAAGAAACCACCTCTAACCAGAGCTACAGGGCGAAGCCCCACTCAGCCGGATCCATCAGGGCCTGCGGACCACCGTTCCCGTCTTGTAATATTTGTTTTAACCTGTCAGTGTGTTTTCTCCTTCCCAAGTCAACGGAGCCTGGATTCAATCACCACAGCGCCCTGAGTGTATTTGGGTTGAGGTTTTTTTCAAGGAATGGAAACAGCTTCACCGGATTGGTCGGCTGGTTCCTCCATTTAGTCTCCTTCAGCTGGTTTTGTTTCATTTCAGACATGTTACTGGCTGGCATGTTAGTGTAAACATACATGATAAAAGGAGCTAGCACCACACGGCAGCACTTAGAAGCCAGGCAGTGGAGCGCCAGTGGGCAGCGTGACTAAGATTTATTGCAAGCTGTGTATTTTCCATTCAAAGTTACAGTAAAGTTTCCACCTGGTAAATCAAGGGTCCAGTCCCCCCTTGATACAAACTACAGATCCCTAGTATTGCCCAGGAGAAGCCCATGGCACCAGTACCAAACCCACCGGCTGGCAATGTCCCAGCCTTCAGAAATAGTCCCCTCTGCGGGTCCCCAAGTCATCACTTAACACTGACATGGAGTGAGGCCTCGTCACAAATGGAGGGTGTGAGTGCACGGAGCACAAGGAAGGAGCTTTGCACTAATGTGCAAGGAGCCCATTAACATCAGTCAGCCAAATCCCATCGGGTAGAAATGTCGGGGGGTTAGACAGAGAAGGTGGGCATGGTAACACCCTTTACTGGACCAACTTCTGTTGGTGAGAGAGACAAGCTTTCGAGCTTACACGGAGCTCTTCTCCAGGTCTGGTCTAATAATGTGCCCGTTCTGAAACCTATGGAAATCAGCTGAGTAACATGGAGTCTGAGCTTCTGCAGCATTAGAAGCACTTCAGGAGGGACAGAAGAAATCCGTCCGAATGGAGCGGTGTCCATTCCCTGGACCATATGCAGACCTCGTGTGAGCAGGTGCAATGCGGTGGACATTAGTAGAGTTACACATGCAGGTGAGAATTGGACCCATTCCACTGGGGGATGGAGATATGGAGCCTTCAATGGGAGAGCTTCATGTCACATAGCTCAAAGGGACATTAAGGACGGGCCACCCACATCCCCAGTCCCAGCCATGATCACTGAGACACCTGCACACTTCCCTTGACTGCACGCTGCTATGCAAACATGGGACTGTCTCTCGGTCAGGGATTATCATATACCCCCAGGATCAGATCTCTGGGGAGCACATGCAGCACCCATTGGGAACACAGCCCTGACTGCCTCAGGCCGGCTCCCCAAACTCAGGAGGTTCGTCAGATTCAGCACAGACACAGTTCTCCTCCAGGAAGGAAAAACTTGCGAAGGACCCATCGGTAATGGGAGCTGAGTGACCAGAGAGGGATGACAGCAAATAGATTGAAATTGCTGCAATTTAAGCCCATTGCTTCTTGTCCTATCCTCAGAGGTTAACAAGAACAATTTTTCTCCCTACTCCTTGTAACAATCTTTTACGTCCTTGAAAACTGTTCTCATGTCCCCTCTCAGTCTTCTCTTCTCCAGACCAATTTTTTCAATCTTCTCTCCTAGGTCATGTTTTCTAGACCTTGACTCATTTTTGTTGCTCTTCTCTGGACTTGTTCCAATTAGTCCACATCTCTCCTGCATTGTGCTATATTGTGCATCCCATGCAGGGCTGGATTGAGAGCTTTGGAGCTCTGCTCCTTCTGGGCTTGCACGTATTTGGGGAGTGAGTGCATGGCACCGGCTCCGTTAAGTAGAGAACTTTGCCCTTTCACTCAATGCTCTGCTGTAAGGGTGGCAGAGAACTGGAGGCCACAGGACGGCGGATCCCCAGCGCACGTGGGAAAGGGGCTTTTGAAGAGGAGCGGGGGAACAGCTGGCTCGGTTCCTGGAGAGCTGTTTTCTCAGCAAGGTTCTCAGCAGGGCATTCCTGGCTCCTCTCTCCTGTCCGCACTGGCTCCACAGCCCATTCCCTTCCTTCGCCATGAGATGGCACCACTGTTCCACCGCTGCCGATAGGGAGGTGGAGAAGGTGGCAGACAATGTCTGAAGTGGAAAGCACAGTCCAGCTCTTTACCCGCAGTGCTTCAGTGTACACGCTGCTCCTGAAATGCCTGGAGCCCTGGTTCTCTGCTGCGACCCCCCAGCGGGCACCTGGGATCCCACTCAGTGAAAGGAACATCCCTCCTACACACAGCGAGGAGCCATATTCGCAGCGTTCACTTTCAACCACTCTCAGGCTCCTGTCGTCCTGTTGAGATGAGATGCTGCCTTCACATCTCATGCCCAATACTCCCGGTCCAGGAGGTAAATGTGCAGCCCCCACATCCCGTGCTGATAATTGCTGGAGTGGGAGTGGAGGATACGGACCTTGAGCAACAGAAACAGCAGCTGAGGCATCTTCTGGGGAACATCAGCCGTTGTGGCAGAGCTGCCGCGTTCACACGTGCAAGGAAAGGACACTCCATCTGTGTTAGCACAACCCCTACAGCCCACTGGTGAGAGCACTCCAGGCAGGAGCTTCCTACAGCATAGCACTCACATAACACACCAGCCTGTCGGGCCTTCCCCGCTGACCTGTCCAGGGATCAGAACCTGCACATAGGGCCAGCAGGGGTGCAAGATTAGAGCACACTGATGAGAAAGCAGCACACCCTTTCCTTGTGCCTAAAATAACCAGCTGCCCATCATGGCTGGTAGAAATGGGAGTGACGGACTCGAGATTGGAATTGCTTGGAAGGACTCTGTTGCCCTGGAATAACTGCCAGGTGCCAGAGTAGTTAATAGAACTGTAGCGAACTTTTCTTCTGGGCTTGAAACACTAGCAAAACCCTCCCTGCAAGAAAACGATTTCACCTCCCAGCCCGGGCAATGCACAGCTCGGGCAGCAAGGACACATTTCCCCCTGCACAGAGAGTAAGCACCACATGGGACCCATAACCAGGAACTGGAACTGAGAGTCCTGAGCCCAGAGATTTCTGGAACCGCTGTGGGCAGGTGGCTGGGTTTGGACGCAGGAGACACTCTGCCTGCCTGTCTGAGGTGTTATCACCACGGAGCTGCCGGAAGCACTTTCCATGACACCTCACGCTATTCCCACGCTATGCCATTGGGCCTTCCCATGGCCCCTG